>JALIZH010021668.1:22500-272500 GCA_030522465.1 Rhipicephalus appendiculatus
TTGTATGCATATCGTGAGCTTATCGGGCACGTCGACTACAGAGATGTATCAAGAGTACCTTATAGTCTGACGTAACGTCGGTGCTCACGTCACAGAACAGACAATCACTTTTGTCGAAACAAAGTGTATACGCAGCGCTCGTTGGCGCATTCATGAGGGGACGAGTAAAGTTTGATTATAGCTTGCTGAGTCACGGGAGTACACGTGTAATGTTTATTACATTGTTATAAAGCGGATAGCCAACGCTGCCGTTACAAATGACGCTATTGGCCGCGAGATCGAACGGAGTCGGCACCTAGCGGCGAGCGGAAGAAACCTCACCGTGTGGATCGCTCCTTGCGTCGTCTGCTAGTAACAGCGTGTCGCATGTGTGCGTACGTCATGCACGTCCTCAGAAGGCCGCTTATTCTGTTGTGTTAACACAGTGTTGAATGCTTGTACGTATGGCTACACAATATACACAAGCATTTCGTCTTCCAAGACTTGTGTGCACTCTACTCTAATAGGTGAGTGCGTGCACGTGTCGGTATGACACTAGGTGTAATCATTGTACCGTCCATATCCTAAAATAATTTCAATGTGGGCGCCACTTTGTCGTTCAAGCACATGACATAGTGCATTCGCCGTCGTCCTAAAGAAAAGAAGTACTAAATTACGAGGTGTGAATGAAGAATTTTAGCGACACCGTCTCGTAAGTTTTGGTGATTTCGAAATCCTCGGTACCGCAAAGCATGAACGAGCGTCTACAAAGGCCGTTTAGCGATTAAAAAGACCTCAAGCCATGTATTTCTATAGCGGCACACGTATTCATGCAAACATATATATATATAAGACCAGAGTGCACAAATACAGACTTCCTTTTTTTTTTTTTTTTTTGTAGCCACTAGATCGAGAAGTAAACACATTATTGTCTCAGTAGCGCAACACTATTTATATTGTTGTATATGCAGAGCACAAGTTAACCACGTACAAATAAAGAAATAAAAATATCGAGCACCGTGCAAAACACGACGGTGACCGAAGGCCAGCGGCCCATTGATTGGCATATTGCGCTTCTCTCGCACATAATAGGAACGTTAGCCCGGCTTCGTGCGTCAATGTGGCAATTGAGGTCGTATACCTATATCACCATTAGGATGCATTCAACGCGCTTTATTCGCCGACAATCGACTCAAACCGCCAACAGCGAAGCGCCCGGAGCTGCCGCCTATAGCCCGATCTCGCCGCGAACAGACGAGCACTACCACCACAACTAATAATAGGCAACCGTTGATGTGAGCTGCATTTATTTACGATCTGTACCGCGTGGCTGCTGGCTATGAGGATCGTTGCAGCGCGTTTTTCAGTGTTTGTCTGCTACATTAAAGTCGCCAACTATAACAAACGGTATGTCTTTCTCCTGTTTAACCCACATAATTTATCTTATAAAGTTTTCGATGCCTGTTTCCGCTGCTTCTGGGTTTATAAAGGTAGATTGAATCGTGTGTGGCACATACCCGCGTACCACGGACGTTGTGTACACCACACGTGTCCGGGCAAAGAAAAAAGTCACAGTTTCGCCACAAGGCGAAGCAATGAATGCGATAGCAACAAATTGGAATGTCAAGCGACGAATGGCAAGCAGGTCGAAACGTGCAGCGCGCTGCTCACGCATACATGACGCACGAAAACAACACGCACAGGACGAGAGCGAACTAAAAACATTCACAGCTCGACACTTAACGCGCTGCTCAACCAAAAACGACGCACGAAACGTATTCACAGGTACAGACGAGCGCGGACTAACAAGTGTCACAGTTGTTACTTCGCTGTGTTTGAAAGGCGTGCTCTTTTCGCAAACGGGGGGACTGCAGCGAGCGATGTGACCTTCGCGCGCCCGGTAACTACAACGCTATCGTTCCGCCGAAAGCCCCATTCTCCGCCACCGCGAGATAAGCGCGCGCGCCCACGGGCATCTACCCCCCCCCCCCTACCTTCGGGCGAAGTTCGCGCCGGAGAGCTAGGAGCGCCTGAGAGCGCGCGTCGCGACGAACGCCGGGGCGCCCAGCTAGGCCCCGCCGAGCGCGTCCTTTGAGCCATCTCGCTGGTAATGCTGAAAACACGCTGAAAACTCGCTGTTTATAAATAGCTCGCCGTTTGAACGTTGGAAGGACGTTCGCCTTCGTGGCTGAGCGGTTAGCGCCGCGCTCTGCAGAGCGGGAGGTCCCTGGTTCGATGCCGCGCGTCGGAAACATTTTTCTGAATTCTTTTTCTTTGAGGTTTTTATAAATATATAGATACATATACATATACGGGACATGACGGCGACGCCGACGCCGACAGCGAAAACCAGCCGAGAGTGTCCATATAATTGCTATCGCAATAAAAAAAGGCTTCATCACGTACGCAACAGGCATATCATGTTATTCATGCTATGAGCCGCCACGGTGGTCTAGTTGTTGAGGTGCTTGACTGCTGACCCGAAGGTCGCGGGTCGAGGCGAAAATGCTTGAGGCCCGTGCACTTATTTTATTTATTTATTTATTTATTGACATTGCAGGTCAATATGCTGGCCCATGCAGGAGGGGCAATACAATGACAAAATAATCACAAGATAAACACCATGCAAAAAAAAAAGAACATAAAGTAGACGGTACATGAAAATGATGCAATAGCCATATTGAAAAAGACGAAGGATTGCTTAGCACAATAGACGAAAATGAGACTTCAGTGAAGAACTCCGCGCAAATAACAGCAGGGAACTAAAACGTAACACACTAAATACAATAAAGAAAAAAAAGAAATGCACACATGAAATCACAATCTCGTGGGAAAAAATAAGACGCTGTCCAAACAATAGCAGGGCACTGAGCACAGCAAAGCATTCACACTGAACTAAGAAGAAAAGTTTGAAGCTCTACTAAAGTTTATACTTTGTTTTGGAAAAAATGGTTTTCTAACTCTTTTTTGCGAAGTTCCTCGATTGTAAGACATGAAGAGGGAGGGAATTTCATTCAGTTATGGTGCGCGGAAAAAAAACTGTTCATGTAGCATTTAGTTTTGGCAAATATTAGTGTGAGGGAAAAGTAGTGCCTATGTCTAGTTGTTCTTGTTTTTAGAGGTGTTCACCTTACCTGATTAGGTACACGTTAAATAACCCCAGGTGGTCGAATTTTCCGTATCCCTCCACTACGGCGTCCCTCATAATCACATTGTGGTTTTGGGATGTTAAGCCCCAACAATTATTATTCATTCCATGACCTGTCAGTCATGCTCATGATACGCTCATTTCCTCCTATGCCAGTTTTGGTATATTCGCGAATAATTTGAGCCGATACGCCACCTAGCGGAGAGCGCGCGAAACAGCCCATTGAGGTCCATGTAGCAGGCGACATTCACTTTCGCACGTGCGGTGGCGGTTCTGGCGGAAGGATTCGTCGTCAGCAAAGAAAAAATGCATCGCGAAGCAGTTTTTCTGCGTTTCGTTATGGACGTGGTTGAGGCGGACAGGTAGGTTAATATCTTTTAGCAATTTTGTGTTTTCTGGGTGAACGGCGAACAACGGCGTAAATAACCAACCTCCGCAACGGCAATGTTACACCGACTATGGGTGTTGATTCTTAGCACTTCAGGAACAGGTAATACGTCACTGTCCTAAAAAGCCGGCAGATCCCACGCACTGTGGGAATCGATCTAATGCGAAGCCGCCAGGAAGGAGCAAATCATGCTTTACATAATTTGCATGTCATGTTTTACATGTTAGGACCTGTCATTTATGTTCATGATACAGTCATGTCACTCAATACCAAATTTGGTGTATCTCAAGCTAACGAAACGGCCGCGAGCACGCCATGAGCGTGGCATGCAAGTCATGTCGCACATGACAAGTAATGATTTCCATATTACGACTTGTCATTTATGTTCGTCATACGGTCACGTCACTCAATCTCAAATTTGGTGTATATCAAGCTAACGAAACGGCCGCGAGCGCGCCATGAGCGTGGAATGCAAGTCATGTCGCTCATGACATGTCATGATTTCCATATTGCCACTTGTCATTTATGTTCCTCATACAGTCATGTCACTCAATACCAAATTTCGTGTATCTCAAGCTAACGAAACGGCCGCAGCACGCCATGAGCGTGGCATGCAAGTCATGTCGCTCATGACATGTCATGATTTCCATATTGCCACTTGTCATTTATGTTCCTCATACAGTCACGTCATTCAATCCCAAATTTGGTGTATATCAAGCTAACAAAACGGCCGCGAGCACGCCATGAGCGTGGCATGCAAGTCATGTCGCTCATGACATGTCATGATTTCCATATTGCCACTTGTCATTTATGTTCCTCATACAGTCATGTCACTCAATACCAAATTTGGTGTATCTCAAGCTAACGAAACGGCCGCGAGCACGCCATGAGCGTGGCATGCAAGTCATGTCGCTCATGATATGTCATGATTTTCATATTGCCACTTGTCATTTATGTTCGTCATACAGTCATGTCACTCAATACCAAATTTGGTATATCTCAAGCTAACGAAACGGCCGCGAGCACGCCATGAGCGTGGCATGCAAGTCATGTCGCTCATGACATGTCATGATTTTCCATACTGCCACTTGTCATTTATGATCGTCATACAGTCACGTCACTCAATCCCAAATTTGGTGTATATCAAGCTAACGAAACGGCCGCGAGCGCGCCATGAGCGTGGCATGTAAATCAAATCATGTTGTTCATGACATGCACGTCATTATTTGCATATTACCACCTGTCATTTATGTTCGTCATAGAGTCACGTCACTCAATCCCAAATTTGGTGTATATCAAGCTAACGAAACGGCCGCGAGCGCGCCATGAGCGTGGCATGTAAACCATACTTTTCATGACAAGTTAGTCATGGTTTTCATGATATGACCAGCCATTTATGTTCGTCATACAGTCATGTTATGACATACCAAATTTGGTATAAATCCCATTAACGATACGGCCAGGAGAGCACAAAGTCGTAGGCGGCTAGATAGCTAGATAGATAGATACGCTCAAAGTCGCCGAAGTTCGCTAAGAAATGCTTCGCATTTAAAATTTGCTTCACTCTTCGAATGGAATCATCGAATCCTACGTATAACACCGCTGGAAGTAATCGGAATCGGTTTATAATAACGCCCCGAAGCGTCTCAATTCGCTACGAGAGACGCCATAGTGGAGCGCTCCGGTTAATCTCGACCAGCCGGAGCTCCGAAATTAGTACGCGGGCGCATAGCATTTCACCTCCATCGAACGGCGATCGCCGCAACTATGGTTCGAACCCGCGTCTCTCGGGAGTAAAAACACCCTAATCATGCGCGGTGCAACAGCGGCGGACAAAATTGAAAACTTCGTAGTGTTGTTATCAGCGTGGCGTAAATGTCTCGTACGCGCACTAGATTTGGCCTCATGGCAAGAAATGCTTGCTATATTATGTCTCATAGTAGCTTAGGGCCTGGCTCTTGAGATGCTATGTGCTCTATTCCCGTTGACTTGTGGGCACGCGTACGTGGCAAAACCTGGCCGATGTCTCATCGTAGGGTGCAGGGAGCTATGAAGGGGCCAATTCACTCCCACCTGTAATAAAATTGCTGTGTACAATAGCAGCAGGTAAGCAGTATTGTTTGCGACCACCTCAATTACTCTGACGTATGTGGATCAGCCTAGACGCACGCGAACACACAGAGAGATCAATAAGGCTACCCGCATTAAAAAAAAAAAAATGTGAACAAGTTTCCTATACCATCATTTTTAGCAGTTCATAGTCATCGTTTCTCTCAGCCTCCTCTTGTAGCCGCACCGAATACGCAGCACGAAACCTTGTTATTTTGCTCAATGTACCGTCCCCGCCTGGTCCTTTAAGTTTAAACGTAGACAAGGTCGCGCGGAAGTAATTGACAGACTAAGCCGCTACAAAAGAAGTGACGTGTCGCCGTGTTGATCTAGGCAATCAGCATTTGATAAACGATGCCTGCGGCCACTACCGACTGTGTTAGCCCACCTGCCTACAAAACACTGCCGAACAGTTTGTCTGCCTTGCTGATTGACACGGCCTGTGACAGTGCTGCAGCTCTTACCTAGGAGTGGATGAGAACGGCTGATACGAGCTTGCATTTCGCTAGAAATCCAGTAATGAAAGAACGTGGGCCATCGGAGATCACAGGTTCAGTAAAAACACTTCAATGCCGCTCTGGGATTTCTTGAGCGTCCAAATTCACACCAGACGTTCACGTGCACGAACAGTGCGACATTTATTTCATCGTCGACCTTTCCTTGCCGACGAACGAAATGAAGAACTGGGAGGCAAAGACACTCCCACCTTCGACAGAACACCGCACACAGACGGGAACAAATGAAGGAAAATGTCACCCGCGTCCATACTTACTTGTATTCACACTCATGGGCGCTCCCGTTAACTCACGCTTGCACCTACTTACTCACTTTCATTCTCTCGTCTGTTCATACTCACAGGCACTTACTCACGTTCATACTCACGCGCTTTACTAGCGCTCATTAAGACACAGCGCTGATACACCACGTTTTGACATCGCAATCTGCAAAACACAGCATTTCCAGCAGCAACAATCCGCACATGGACCTCAATACAGCTGCCATCTTTGCCAGTGTTGCCTAACTTCGCAGCGCCCCCTGGATTTCGTTTTAGGTGCGAATACCTAGTTAAGGAGATGACCTCGGTAGTGCCCAATAGATAGATGATATATATAGATAAAAGAAAGAAGCGGTCAAAGTGCATTTGGTTCCCCTAGAAATGTATCGCATTAAAAAAAATTATGGGAGGTCTCACGCATTGTGGGAAACCATTTCATGCGAATCAGTCAGCGAGCAGCTGCTTATGCAGGACATTGAGCCAAGTCTTGCGAGGTGCATGACTTTGTGCAATTTGAGTAGTTGTGTGCATATCGCGGCTTATTAGGCACGTTGACTACTCTGCCGTCTAAAGCTCACTGTCTGACGTAACGCCAGCACTCAAATCACAGCACAGACTTCACTTTTATCGAAGCGAAGTGTAAGCAGCATTTGTCGGCGTATTCCTGCGGGGCCCATTGACAAAAATGATATTCTATGGATGTCCTTAGGACAACCCCGACAGGATTTCGGATATCCCCTGCATATCCGAAACAACACCGGCGGACATCCCTTGCAAGTCAGTTTGGCCGCTCTTTCCTGATCCGACGGTTATCCCTAGCAAGTCCCGTGGGACACACTGCGTACGTGACTTGGAGATTAAGGGATCTCTTTTGTGCAGGGTGTTTTCTATGTCTTCATACGTCTTTTTTACTCTAAAAGTGGTATTAAGCACTGAAATTGCTAGAATTGCACTTTTTGGACTAAACGATTCACTCGTTACGCAAATCGCTTTGTGCGACGCCTGGTCACGATTTTGCTCTTCTAAAACGATCTACAACATTTATTCATGCGATTCCTTAACATAAAGCCTGTGTACAGTATGTTTGCAACGGAGTTTCGAGCACGGGCGTAGCTCTGTCGCAGAACACTGGGCTGCCACGCAGCGGTCCCAGGTCCGAATCCCATTCTATCATGCGTATTTTTTATTTCGTTTTTTTTTCTTGCGATAGCGGTTACGGACACCGGCGGCGGCGGACAACTACGGCGCCCGAATCGGCCCTTGTTGTGATCTCATAACAGCTTTCGCTGTAAAAAAGATACAATTAAGAGCAAGACGTACGTGTGCCATAAGGCTTTCATATTCTACCTGCACAAAACATTCATAAAAATCAAATCGGCACTGAATAGCATCTCATTCTCAAGGGCAACTCAATGTTTTGACATCGATGATTCTCCCGTGTATGACACCAAAGGTGCTACTTCCAGTGATCTTAAAAAGCTAACTTGTTCTTGTCACATTACTTGCTTTTGCTAGCAACAGGAAACGTTAAGTTGTAGGTAAGAAATAGCAAATTAATACAAAGTTTGAGTAGTGAAGGTAACGTAAGTAGCCGAATACATAACCAACCAAAGTGTAATATTCAATGTTGCTGACTGTAGAGACCACAATGCATTATTAGACTAAAAGGCTGCTCTCAAAATGGTCTACTAAGAAAGCAACTGTCACAGGAGCTTCAGAATAAATTTGTTTCACACTAACAGACTTGATGAAACAGGCTCTCAGTGGGTTGAGGTGCTGTCAATAGATACACAGCGGGCACTCTGGTCACTGATGTTCAGTCATGGCAGCACAAATGAAAGGTGGGGCCACAGACATAAATAGCAGGTGCTTCTTTCCTTCTCTCTTCTCAAAACAACTCTAAACATTAACAAGAATTAGCTGCCTGCAAGAAAAAAATCTCTAAAAGTAGACGGCATTGTACATGAAACTTGATAGCATAGATATGTCACCTGCAGGTCTCTTCGTGTTGCAAAAAGTGAAAGCATATGTACGAGACTCGAGTTCAAAAAAAAAAAAAAAAAGTTATATACATATAAAGTGAAATTGAAAATTGCACATAGAAGAAATACGTATCGGCGAGTACAGCAGATACAAAAACAACAACAACAACAAAAAAGGAACCTGTGCAATATTTATCCCCTTCAGGCGCGCATTATGATGCACTGTCCGGAAATGTCTAAATTTCGCACAACATAATTCTAAGGCACTCGTTATTATATTCCAAGAAATAAAATGAAAAAATATGTTGTTTTTTGCGAGCTATGCTAATTAATCTTAATTAGCGTATCATTAAATATTTAATCATTCTTCAACCACTCAAGTACGATTTTTACACGAAAAGAAGGTAATCTTAGGCTCCAAATGCACACGCAGTTCGTTTTTGGCTCTGTTTATTTTGAGCAAAGAAAAATAATACTTAAGTTCGTTCTGGAACGCGGCAAGCCCAGTGACCCGTCAAACATCGTAGTGCCTTCATAAAAGTGATCGGCTGCAGTCGTATGCAGCACATTGGGGTCAAGTCAAGACACATTGACGATGCAGAAGGTTCAATTATTCCTATGCACAATGTATCTTGCCCTTTCTTTCCCACTAATCCGAGGAACTGGCAAAAACAAGTCGCGTCCACATATGTGGACGTTGCGCCTGAAGGGGTTATTGACACAGTACATGACACGCCTTTACGAGTGTCCTAATCAACTGGGTCATGACATTGAAAGTTTAAAAATTTATTGATTACAACATCGGGCTGGGGTCAAAAATCCTTTTCATGGGCTTGACTAGGATTTAGTTTGGACAGGAAAATAGTTCAATAATTTTTTTAAAATATGCACACACTGAAAGCTTCAAATAAGATTCAATCAATTTTGGGAATCAATGGGTTCTTCAATAGATGCCTCCATGTCCTCTTGTTGCCTTGGAGGTGACCTGCTAAATTAAGAGGTTAGCTTTAAGCAAACTCATGAGAGCCAAGAAAAAAAGCCTACCATAAAGTGCTATTTTATAGCTATACACACGCCATACACAGAAAGGTGGTCAGAGAAAGTAAACATTGTTGAAAGTAACTGAAAACAACAAAATGCAAGCTGGCTGTCACTCTTAATCATGCAGAAAGCCAAGTTCTCTACACAACAACATATTCCCACACGGTGCGCGTCGGCTCAGACAGCTAAGGTGTCTTGCCACTGAGCACGAGATAGCGGGATCAAATTAGGGATGGTAAAATCGATGAACGATTAATCGATTAAAGGTACACGGTTAATCGATTAATCGTAATCGATTAGCGCCTTTCAATTAATCGAATTAATCGATTAAATCTCTTCGATTAATCAATCAAAGCTGGTAAGCAGTACTCGAAGCCAGCGACGGAAACTCTTAAGATATCACCTGCTTCACGCCAACTTTATTAATGTCCCAAGAGTCATCCTCCGAAGAAAAATGGTCATGACTAAAATTACAATGTGCGATTCTTATGTTTCAAAAGGATGGACTGTTGGAAATTCATATTCGTTCAGAAAGCCGGGTACTCTTCGCAGGACCTCTTCCTTTGTCCGTGTGTGTTCAGCTATGGATTCATTGAATGAAAACAGAAAGGCGGTGTGTCAGTGCTCAACAGTGAAGTTTGTTATTTTCTGTATATTTCAGACGTGCGAGCACATCGCCTAATTGCATATTTTGTTTGCGTTCGTTTTCGGCTCCGCGCTGTTTCGTCGTGTTTCATCGCATAAACTCAGCTCTCCTTGTCTTTGACAAACTGCGAATTTCTTCGCCTGCTGTGCCTATGGAAACTTTTTGGGTATTTTATTTAACTCTCAGGTCCGCCATGGTGGATCAGTTGTTACAGCACTCGGCTGCTGAACCGAAGTTCGCGGGTTCCAACCCGTCCGCGCAGTGGCGTAGCCAGGGGGTGGCACACCGGGCACGTGCCCCCCCCCCCGAAATTTTTTTCGCCATGCCATACAGAGCGAAAACTGACCATTTCAATGAGGTGCCCCTCCCGAAATCAAGGCGGTGCCCCCCCCCCCCCCCCCCCCGAAAAAAATTTCTGTCTACGCCCCTGCGTCCGCGGCGGTCGCATTTCGATGGAGGCGAAATGCTCGAGGCCCACGTACTGTGCGATGTCAGTGCACGTTGAAGAACACCAGAGGGTCGAAATTTCCGGAGCCCTCCACTTCGGCGTCCCTCATAATCATATCGGGGTTCTGGGCAGATTTTATTTTATTTTTCTTCTTCAACGGCCCTACACAGTGGTCCAAGAAGTTCCAAACTGTAATTGCGTTTATTATTTCTTGACTGGATCCTATTGACGTTATATCTTATCCCTTAGGAAATAAAATATTATTGCTTACCATATATATATATATATATATATATATATATATATATATATATATATATATATATATATATATATATATATATATATCATGATTTTAATGCTAGCATTCCTGCGATGCAGTTAGCCCCAATTTACACGTGTTAGTCACTTGGGCAAACAGCGTGTTCAACCGCAGTTTTCTTGCGCTATGACGCGGAAAATGTCGGCTCAGCTGCTTTCTTGACATAAACACGTATAATAGATTAACCCTAGCACTTGCAACTAGGACCTCGTCTCCACACGAAGCACAACAGGTGCCGCCTTTAGTTGAGCGAATATGCAGCTCAAGGAAGCGCACTCGCGGATTATGAAAGTGGCCGTACAGACCCCGGAGAGGTGCTGCTTTCAGCTAACGCTTGCTGTCACACGTCAGCGAGCCTATAGAGGCCCCGGTCTTCTGCTGTGATGCGAAAGGAGGACAGTCGCAAAAGACTATATGTTCTAATGCCTGACCGTGGAGCCCGAACGCTTATAGTTCGGGCTCCACGGTAGTCTAGCGGTTGCGGATCTCGACAGCTGACCCGAGGGTCGCGGGATCGAATCCTGGCCGCGGCCGCCGCTTTTTCGATGGAATCGAAAATGCATGAGGCCTGAGTACTTAGACTTAGGTGCACGTTAAAGAACCCCAGATGGTCGAAGTTTCCTGAGCCCTTCACTACGCTGTTCCTCATAATCATATCGTTCTTTTGGGACATAAAACACCAGATTATTATTATTATCATTATTATTATTATTATTGTTATTCTTCTTCTTCTTCTTCTTATTATTATTATTATTATTATTATTATTATTATTATTATTATTACAGTTGCGGCTGTACACACGATTGAAGATGTGCGCGTAGAGCCGAGTTGGGCAACGAGGAGGTGAAATAGGTGGATTACGCTGCTGCAACTGCCGCTCATTTTAACTTGTCGCTCCCCCCCCAGATGCCTGTACCGATGGTCTGTTTGAGGCTAGTATGTTGCTGTGAAATTTCGCGTATGCGACCTCAAGGAAGAGATCACGTTAGTCCGCAATTATAGTATTATCGAGGGCTTCCGCAATATCTAAAGGACAATCGTAGAAAGATGCCATCCCTACGAGTGCGAGCGTCTCATTTACTTCATCTTCCTCCTCGTCTCTGCTTTGCCTTTTTTGGGACGTTAAACCCCAGATATTATTAAATATTATCTGCTTTACCTTTCACGGGATTTCCTAACCCTCGGCCACGCTGCATGTTTCCGGTGCGTCTTTTCGATCAGTGTGGTCGCCGGAAACGCCTCCGATATCGGTGCGCTCGAGTAGCCCGGCTTCGAGAAAATACTACATGCTGCCGAATCGTTCATGGATGATGGCCACATATCCTTCAATCTGTGACATCAGCTAAAGACGACGGGGCCCCCGTGTCCATTGGCCGAAAGTGAGAATTTTCACGAAGGCGCAAATGTGCACATGTGACCTCTAGCGCGTCTGATAGAAAGACTTCGGTCGAGATCACACACAAACAATGCCTCTCAAACAATAAGGTATCCTTTTTAAAGCACCCATCAAAAATGTCGATTAATCGAATAATCGATTAAAACATCACATCGAAACCAATTAATCGATTAAAGGTTAAATCGATGAACGATTAACGATTAATCGATTAAAAATTTTAATCGACCATCCCCAGATCAAATTACAGCTGTGGAAGCCACATTTTGATGGAGGCACGTCGTAATGAAGGCTCTGGAAAATTTTGACCACTTGGTCTTTTTTAACCTGCACTGACATCGCACAGTGCACCGGCATTTCTCTCCATCGAAATGCGACTACAGCGGCCAGAACCGCACCCGCGACCTTCGGGTCTGCAGCCAAGTACCGTAACCGCTACACCATCACGGCGGACAGGCATAATACCATTACGCCTGTGTACTTGCGTTGTAAATCATATCAAACTACCTCAGGAAGTTAAAATTTGTAATATAGAGACCTCCGCTATGGCCCATAATTCCTAAGGGTTTTACCCAAGTAAAACTCAAGAATATACCGTATTTACTCGCGTAATGAACGCACTCGCATAATAAACGCACCCCCCAACTTTAGTCGTCAAAATTGGGATTTTTTTTTCTCCCGCGTAATAAACGCACCCCCCTACTTTCATCCGCTGCAGTCGCGAGAACCGATGCGCGGCGCATCCTCACCCGTTGATTCTTTTTTTTATTATGCCGACCCCCCCTTCGGGTCGATTTCCCCCCCCCCTCCCACCCCCCCACCCCTCCGCCCGCGGCCGCGCGCGGTTTTTTGGTTTTCTTTCTATCTGTGAGCGGCACGTTGCCTCTCTATTTCAATCATCCGTGCGCCACAGCAGAATTCACGAACGATGCGAGTGTAGAGGCATCGCGGCTCACGGCACACAGAAAGCGAAGGTCACAAAACCGCCCGCGCGGCCCGCGCCAACCTACGGTCCTACGGTCGCTTCCTGCAAAAACGAAACCTTAAGGCTTAACCACATGCACGCGATTTTCCAGCGACGAGCGCCAGGATTTGCAATCGCGAAGGGCCATCCGTTGCCGTCACAGGTTTTTGGAAAACCAGAAAAAAAGCGCTTGTTGCCCAGAAAAGAGCGTGACGATTCCCGTAACATGGCAGCACCCCCCTCGCTTCGGTTGCAATTTGCTCTTCATGCTTGTTATCCGTGCATACTTCAAGGAACGTAAGATGTAGGCTACCTTCTTTACAGTCACATCTCACGCGGAAAAAGCGAGGCAGCGGCCGTATTTTGTCGTGCCAGCCGCGCGGCTGGCTGCGACACCTTCTCTAACATTGCGCCGAAACGAACGGGCCGACGAAACACGTGCAAATATCCCATTATGGCGCAACGAAAATGCTCTACAGCAAGTTCGAAGACTATGAACTTACCTCTATTGCAGCTCTGCGAGCTTGCACAACTCTCGAGGTCCATAGCGCCGCTGAACAGTCGTCGACAAACCGAGCTCCGGCCACACAATACATACACAGGCTACACAGGCCATGAAAGCGGAACAAATCGCGCGCGAAATGTCGGCGTGTTGCTCAGAATAAAAGGCGAAACAACACAACTATAGGATAATTATGCTAAACTTTAACAAACTAAAGTTTATATAATGTATTTAAAGACAAAAAAAATAGTATGTTTAATGACTTAAAGCAAGTAACGTTAATTTTTTTTTCATTGTTTCAGGTTTTGAAAACTTTTGAAATGGCGCGGGGTTTAAAGAGACAAAGCTGATGAATTTCTGTCGTTCATTAACGCACACTACTCTCCCGTTTCTAGCACGTGAAATTTCGAATAAATTCGTAACTTTTATGCAGAAAATGCGACATCATTTTATTACTCTTTAATTATTGCTATATTATTTATTTTTTTCAAGCATGTTTTTGCTTCACTCGATGACTGAGTGAAGCAAAAATATGTAACTAGAATAGTTTCATTTTATGCGCGATTGGCGCCCAGCCATAGTCAACATTACCAAAGGAGATTGAGAACAGAAAATACCCATGCAATACGTAGACGTCCTAGACTTTATAGACGTCCTAGACAGGATATTCTTAGGATATTCTTTGTGGGACATATTTACATTGGATGTCCGACTGATATCCCCTGCAAGTCCGTTGATGTCCACAGATGTTCGGAGTTGTTTCGGATGTCCAGCGGATCATGTGTTTTCATTGGGGGACGAGCAACGCTAGAATATAGCTTGTTGAGTCATAGAAGTACACATGTAGGCGATTGTCTTCTATATTAAAAAAAGTCACAGTTTCGCCGCAAGGGCGAAGCAATGAATGCGATAGCAACAAATTGGCATTTCACGTGAAGAACGGCAAGCAGATCGAAACTTGGAGCGCACTGCTCAAGCGCAAAGGTCGCACGAAACATACGCACAGGTATACACAGGACGAGCGCGAACAAGTGTCACAGTTGTTACTTCACTGTGTTTGAACAGGACGCTTCTTTCGGAAACGGGGCCTCTGCAGCGAGCGAAGTGACCTTTGTGCACTCTGTAACCTAAACGCAGTCTTTCCGACGAAAGCACTCGACGTAAAACTGTCCCCATCCCCCCCCACCCCAAGATAAGCGCGCGCGCGCCCGGGCAAAGGCGACTACGCCCTTCCAGGCCAAAGTGCAAGGGGAGCCAACGCATCGCAAGGAGTGGGGCGCCGAGCGCGCACTTTGCGCCATCTCACTTTCTTCGTGGCTTTTGTATATATATATATATATATATATATATATATATATATATATATATATATATATATATATATATATATATATATATATATATATATATACGGGGCAAGACGGCGAAAAGCAGCCGAGAGTGTCCATATAATTGCTATCGCAATAAATCGCCAACTTCAACAAATGGTTCATCTTTTTCTTGATTAATCCTACGAAAAGTATCTCTAAAGGTTTCCAACGTATTTTCTTCCGCAGTCTTTGGTTGGTATAGACTGTGAATCACCCGTGGATCATACCCGCATACCACGCGGGCTATGATATGTGAGTATGCGTCACACGTGACTGTGGGAAAGGCAATCATGACGTACGAGACAGGCATATATCATATTATTCATGCCATGGCCTGTCATGTGTGCCGTACATTCATACCCCACTATGCCAGTTTTGGTATATACCAAGTTAAGGAGGTGACTACGAAAGCACCCAGACTTAGGCGGCTATATAGATAGATAGACAGATAGATAGAAACGCTCGAAGTGCCGATTATAATCGAATGCGAGTAATATGAAGAACCACATATTCGACTGCTTTATCGGTTCAAAATCCTCGATAGATGAGCCCCCCACATTGAGCAATGTGGTGGGACTGTGGCCTTGCCCTGGAAAGTAGAGGTGTTATAGTGCTTTTTACGATATTTGAGTGCATTCCCAGTGATGCCTCAAACTGCACTCACTATTTATCCTGATTATATCCTGTTTCCTTCTTACCGGACCAGCCTCATGGTCATCTTGTCTTTAAAGGGGCCCTGCAACGCTTAATGATCCAATTAATGATCAGATATGATTTCATTAAAGGGGCGTTTATTGCCTCACGAATCGACTGCCGCAGGAGTTTTTAGAATCCGGCAAGTACGAGCGGAGTTAAGGAAATTTCGCGCTTACTTTGAAGGCTTTCTTTCTCCTTTCGTAACAGCGAGCGCGCTGAAAACTACGCAAAAGAGGAATGAAAAGGGGGCTAGAAAAGGGTGCCCGTTCGCCAGCGCGTCATGACCGCGAGCACTTCCTTTTTTTCTTCTTCGAACGCTCGGCTTACTTCAAGTGTGATCGCGAGCGAGCGCGTGGGCACCTGGCGGCATCCAGTAGCGGCCACACGAACTGTGCAGCTCACGACACGGCCGGGCTTGACTGCGCGCTCGCGCTCCTTTCCTTACGGCCTTCGCAGCCGTCGCGAAAGCAATCGGAGAGTTTCTCAGCAAGATTCGCCACCCGGTGGCGGTAGGGCACTACGACCCTGACCTTGCCTCTCTTGCACTGCATACACGGCGGAAGGCGGTTGCTCGAGCTAAAACCATATAATGAGGGGTAGTCGGAGAGAGGCTAGAAGGTAGAATTATTTATGAAGTCGGGGGTAGTGGGAGGATCGTGTCTCTCGATAGTTTTAAGAAACTATTGTTATCTGAAGACTCGCAGCATAATATAGATGCAGATCTGCTCGTGAGCTGAAACGCCGTGAGAACGCGGGAGGATCGGCTAACTAGCATAAAGCAACAACGAACAAGGAGAGATAAGCGACGCAGCGTACTTTCTTCTTGTTGACAGGCTGGCTAACACAGATGTTAGAAAAGGGGCCAGCTTCATTATGTGTTTCGCCTTTTTGTGTAAGCAGAGAGAGAACCAGCTGCCTTTTGTCTCGTTGGACAGTCAAGCCGCATGAAAGGTCGCTTGAAGAAAGGACGAGCACCGCTTCGCTTTGCTAGCTTTCTATACATGTGTTGGTTTCATGGTTACAATTTATTGCGTTAGGGAGAAAGAAAGCAAAAAAAAAAATCTCTTGTTGAATAGCCTACGTTAACGAAGCGTTCCTGCGGTTGGCACGTGCTGAGAGGGGAGTGTCGAGGTGCTAACACTTTCTTTAGTATGCCGGGAGAGGGTGGTCTGGTTTGCTTGCTCCAGGGCTTCACCCCCCGCGGCTGCTTTCCAACACATTTTATTCGGTGCTCTGTCAGTATTGTTCAGTCTGCAGTGACTTCTCGGTTCGAGAAGACGGTCGTGCAACCTGCAGTATGCGCGGTGACAGCCAGACCTGGCACCTTTTCTTGCACATGGATACAACAACTGTGTGATGGTGTGCTGCTGTGTTCCGTATTGCAAGTCCCAATGAGGGAGAACACCCGGTGTCTCTTTTCACCAATTCCCAAGCAATGCTGAACTATGCACTAAATGCAAAATAATGTTGCGAGAGACAACCTAATCATCAAAGTCTGCATCAATCGTCGTATGCAGCAGCCACATTCACGATGAAGACTACGTACCTGCGTGCCGCGTCAGAAACTTCTTCCTGACGCCGTGCCTATTCGAGGACTGTCCTCCCTACTTGATTCTTAGTGCAAAGGAGCCTCGCAAAGGTCCTGCTTCACGAGTTTCGTTTCCGCCTCAAACATCAAAGAAGCGAGAAGCGGAAACAAACGAACGAGAGCTGAATGTTTCGCTTTCACAAATTTTTTCAGGGAACAAGCCGCAGGAACGGTCGGCACGCACACGATGAACTCACTTGACGCTCATGGCGCGGCTCGATACCTGTCTATGATAGGAAGTTTGCGCTCCCGAAATATCTTACCATCGTTCAGATTGTCAGAAGGTGCTCGTTGCCTAAGGAAGAGGAAAATGTTTCCACATATTATCGCGAAATTGAGCACTGAGCACCACTTAGTGCTTCTAAAAGCAGTCTAGTCCTACTTGCAACGCTCTTCAATCTTTAGCTGCCCTGAAGGCGTTGACACGACAGCTACTCCAGACGATCCGCAGATCTGACTGCTGAGAAGTTTCTAAGAATATTCCTCGTCAATCACACAAACCAACCGACTGACGAAAACGACAAGGTTTCCGCCTACGCACACAAGCCGACTTCAGAAAGCACTTTAGGCTGTGAATAATATATTTGTGACGTCCAGAGAAGTTTTTGCCTAAAATTGTTTCAGCTATTGCCAGTGCATACGAGCAATAAATGTTTATTTTCAGTCCTTGAAAATCTGTACACGTTTGACAGCGGAGAGCTATACTCCCGGCACATGCATTTGTACGTTTTCTAGTGAACTTAAAGGAGCACTGACATTAAATTTCAAAGTCGAGATGTGTCCTTCATTCGATTGCTCGGTATGCATAGGTCGTCTTGGCCAAATTTGAATGCCGTCCATCGCGTGGAAGTTATTTTATTTCGAGGGCAAACAGCGTATGAACGCTCAACGGAAAACTGAATGCCCTGCGACATCGACACTAATGCAACGTGTTAGGTGTGATAGAATCACACTTGTGACGTACGCTTGTGATACGCTAGTAACAATGACGTCGACGGTCTGAGTGTGTTTATTGTGGCGCCGACGCCCGGCGATGGTCTCAGTAGTGGCTCTCCTTGCTGTGTTGATCTGTGCGTGCGGTACATCATGTCGCATCGACTGATTTGTCGTGTGCGAGCGCGAGTGCGATCATTCGGAGCGACACAGTACGTGCCAGGATGTCGGGGAGCCGCTGCGTAGTGCGAACCTGCCCGTCGAGGCGCGGAAAAAGCGGAAAGTGCGTGTCCTTTCATGCATTTCCAAGCCTCGAACCTCAACGCAGCCAGTGGGTCGCTTGTCGATGTTGACCGCGACGACGGCGAGGACGACGATGTTGACGACAAAGACATGGCTGCACGTGCGCTCCTAGCAGACGAAATGTCAGCGATGTCAGCTGGACGTGACGTCACCTTTTTTTGTGGCAGCGGAATCAGCTGGGGAGCGGCCCCGACGTGGCCGCGAGGTAGCGCTAGCAGCACTACAATTTGGCGGTTTTCCTCCCGTTTTTAGTCGCGTTCGATACCGGATATATTAATCAACATTACTGGTACTTATTCGTCCCTCCGCTGCATTTTGAGTCGAGAATCGTTACTTGGGGGGTCGATAGCTACTCGCGGATGCAAAAAAATCCACATGCGTAAATTTGATGTCAGTGCTCCTTTAAAGAAGCTCGATGTATTAATTATACGGTTACATTGCGCGCATTTAAGAAGTCTAAATGAACAATTTATGCATTCTCCACTATTAGGCAACTTGATCTTCAACGCGAGGTGAGTAAAGAGGTGCGCCTGAACTTATGTGCCGGCGTTGCGCACGCTGCACGGAGCGGCGGAGCAGGGTCTTAGCAGGGTCAGGGTGGCAGCGCCCCCCTTGAAGCAACGGCGAGAGGCAAGAACTAGACCCGATGCGAAGGCCGTAAGCGAGCGCTCATGATGCTCAAAATCAGCTAATGGCCGTAGACTTTGGGTTTATGTCGCCATCATTTGCGTCTATGGCATCATTTGTCGACAGAAGAGGGTGCGACTTCTAGCTGACTTTGAGTATTAATTGTAAATTCGAGGCCGTGGGCTGCGCTAAAATGTTTGGCTCACGTGTTCTCGGGAGCCTCGACTGTCTATCGGCAGCGTTTTCTGACCGTGCTCAAAAAGTGTCTCAGGGTCCCTTTAAGTGCACGAAATATATTTTTACGGTCTCTATGCGTGGACTATGAGTGACCGCCCTATATGTTTCGGACTCTGCTCATATAGAGGGATTTTTTTGTTCGCTTTAGAGTGTATTTAAGCTGAGTGCTTTTGACTTGTGTTTTCTTCTTAGCAATTTGTGAGGCTTGGCATCGATTTTATCATTTTATAAAATAGCCGCCTTTGACGAAGCCTACCTTCCAATGGTTTCGCGTCTAGATATAGAAATACGAGTCATGACGCAGTAACCTTCCGGGGAATGAAACTGACCGCAGAAGGGCTACTATGTGAAATGATTTACTCGGAGATTTGCCAGTATTTCTCTTCTATGGTTACAAGGTCCCGCGAATTTATTTATCTCTCACCCTTCAAAAATTAATAAAAGTAAAGATAAGTCGGAAATATATCAGTACTCCTTCCGGAGCCGTGTATGGGACTCTTTTGGGTGTACTCTCTAACGGAAGGTTCTCGGCAGGGACATGAACAAAAATTTTAATCTTCGAGCAACTGTTTCATCCAGTCACATTCCTGAGACTGCGGCTGTGCTGCTATTGAGTAAAAGGAGCCCTCCAGCTGGTCATATTGGCTCACTATACCACGCAGCATATAATATACTTCAAACGCGACTTACGTACACCACACTTTGGCTTGCACATGTTCTCGCCGTGTAAAGAAATGAAATTATTAGTATAGCTTTTTTTTTTTGGCTAGGAATGTTTTCGGGTAATCTCGAAACGTGTCTGTCAGCCAGCGCCTATATACCAATTTCTTGATCGAGCAGGAGCAAAGAATACTGCTCTAAGAGCGCGACGTCTGTCCACGCGCCGCTTTGCGGTGATCCCAATCGCTCGAAAAAAGAAAAACAAAAGCCTTCAGGTGACGAGCAGGTATTTGATGCTTCTGCTGGATCACCACGTGGCTAAATACTGTGACATTTCCGACAATGGAATTCGATGAGGAGGATGAGAAGGGTTAGGATGTTGTAGGTTGCAGACAGATCTAGCCTGGCGAGATATGCAGGAAATTGCACCGCCCGCCTTCCTCCTTTCAGGTTATGTTGAAAACATGATCATTCTTTAAAAAGCGAAGCGTGGACAGGCAATGGAATTCGAAGCAGTGCTGACGCGGCTGGTGCTGTTGCCGACTGTTGTGTCATATAGCACGAAACGTGGTCTTTGCTCGTGGTGCGCACAAAGTGAACTTGAAGGCTTTAAAAAGAAGCGCTGCAGTAAACAGGGCCAAGCGTGAAGGGGGATGGGGGGGGGTTGAAAGGTATCAGTTTGACGACGTCTGGATGCGGCGCAAAAAAAAAAAAATCATCCGAGATCTCTACAGTACAGGGACTCAGTAACGCAAGAGAATCGCGGCTGGCTCTTAGAGTGTGTTTCTTTGAAGCGGCGCACGAACAAGGCCAAAATACTTTGGCAGCAGAAAAGATGACGTCCACCCACGATGACGGTCGCAAGATATCGTCCTCTGTGACAAATTATGGGAAGGTAGGCTGAGTTAGAGCCGGCTATCCCAACATCATGAAGTTGATAGCGAAAGGACAAACAAGTGAGAAAAGGAAGAACAAGAAAAAGGTGGAAAAAATGTATAGCACTATGTACACATAGAGATGCCAGTGCACAACGAATGTCTTGGTGGGCATAATCCGAAAAGTACAGGGCGGTTCCCCAGACCGCCCGGATAAACACGGAATAGTGTTTAAACAAATATTTTTTCTGCATTTACAGGTAAAATAACCACGAGATATATCCGTTCATATCGCAGCACAATGACGTCAGTTATTAATGTCAGTTACAGACAATTCATTCGGTTTATGTCCACTAAAAAAAAAAAAGAAAGAAAGAATTGCGAAGCGCGCTCACTGGACGTCTGTGGTTTTCAGGGCGTGGTCACAGCATGAGCATTTTGCTCAGTGTGAGAGATCGTCTGTGGAACGTGTTTAACCGATCACGCAGTTCGGATACGCTGTTCTTTTTATCGCAGGCAGTCTACGACGACGTACTCTAATGATGCGTCGGAATTATTGCAGTGATTGCAATGTTGAGACTTCGTTTGATGTTACGAAAGCAGTAAAGCCGCGTGTATGCTACGTAGGCGTTGTAGGAGTGTGTCAGACGTTGCAGACATTTGGTGAGTAAACGGGCCACATGAGCTTCTTGGATAACACAAACGCACGGGATAAGCAAGGGTGGATTGTTGACGTTGTTGGTGTAACATGTTCATAAATTGAAGCGCGGCGGGACAGGGACAACGCACACAACCGCTTTCAGTGCATTTCAGTGCCGCGCTTCACTTTATGAATACGGGATAAGGTACACTTATGGATGGATAACGGGGGTTAGAAATCATCCGAATAGAAAGATAGAAATGATGCGCAATGATATAAAAGAAGAGACTGTCATGTCTTTCCACACATGAATAACGCGCACAAGCCCCATGAATTCTTTGCATTACTTAAGGTCATGTGGGCTGCTACGCAGGTGGTCGACGGGGGTCTTGCGGCGCTGCAGGGGATGCACGAGGGCGATCTCATCATACAGGTGGGGAAGCACAACGTCCAGGATCTGACCGAGGCCCGCATCAACTCGCTGCTCGCACAGCCCGCCAAGAGGCTCGAAGTCTTCATCGTCAGGTGAAAGCCCGAAATCTTTCGTTGTGGCCGTGCACCTACGAAGTGTTCGATGCTGCAGCCTAATCACGTATAAGCTCGGCGAGGTTTGTTCCTTACTGTTCGTGAGTTGCTATAGAGATAAGAAATAGTAGAGAAGGAAAGGCAGGGATATTAACCAGTTTAGGACAACCGGTTTGCATCCTTACAGTTGGGAACAGGATGGGGGAGATTAAAAGAGGAAGAAGATAGAGAGGAAAAGAGAGATGAAGACAGCACATAACAAAAAACACACACGCAGTCAGGTCACCTCTAGTTACCCACGGCCAGTCTGGAGGCGCTCGCTCGCCTCCAGACCGGCCGTGAGTTGCCATAGGTTTCTATAGGACAGTTATATCTAAACAACTGCTACATTTCTGGCAAATGAAAGGCGCGAAAAACGAAGTAGGAAAAGGAGATGACGACACGGCGCGAACGCGTCGGGTCATCCACTCCTTCTCGTCCTTTGTTTTTTTAAACCTTTCATTTGCCAGTGTGGATTTCGAAGTTGCCCTAGTATTCAGTACTTTTATGCCACATTCCGATGGTAAAACTGCGAGAGGAGGGGCCTGTACGTTGAACACATTATTCTTATTTGTTTTTATTTGTGGTAATGTTACAGAAATTTGACAATCATTGAAAGAGAAAGAGAGCGTAGTGGTTCGGTTAAATGTCGGGGTGGGGGGGGGAGTCTCTTTCACTTGATCTCTCAAACAGGGAAACGGTCGGCTGTGGTTGTTTGTCGGCTATATAGAAGGAGCTTACATCTGTTACTTCCAATTACATTAGAAACACACTTGGTAAAATCTACCTGATAGACATCATTTGCAGTATGTTGTCATTCACTTAAACTGAAAGCTTAAGGGGTGCGTCTTCCACGATCCGTCACTATACTACTGTTGCGACCGATCTTAAGTCGTGCATAATATGCCCCCCAAGGTCCGTAAAGTGTGCGATGAAACTCGTATCTTTACCCCTGCAACGAGGTATTTTAGTTTCTCATTATTTTTGCCCTTTCTGATTAGCTGGCGTGATGCTTTAGTTACTGTTGGCGCGGTCGAGTCGATGAGTCGCTCCGGGGGGATGATAAAAAGTGATTCAACGGAAAAATAATTCTGTCGTATAGCACGGCCCCAAAGCACCCCATGTTTTCTTTGTGCTGTACCGCTCGGCGAGCTCGAACTGCGATTAGCACGATACAACGACGAAATCCAAGCGCGAGACGCGCGGACTTGCACGTTTTGCTGACAGAACTGTTTGCATAGCTACACACCGCTGCACCTGATGTATGAAATTGAGTATTAACCGTCCACACTTCTGCGCGCTTATCGAGTCATATCAGCCGGGTGGATTATAAATTTTATCAGAGCCGGCAGTGTTGTACGCTTTTTACTTCTTTTTCTTTAAGGGAAGCTGAAGCATTTTGTAAAAAAAAATGGCTTTGGAGTGGGTATTCAGAGTTTGATCCCTGCTGAATTCGAAAACCGATGTGAGAAATCTCGAAAGTGAGCGCAGACAGCATTTTTTGGCAAAAAGCAGCGGCTGCGCCGCAGGGCTTTTTGAGATGCTGAGCGAACGCGGTGACGTCAGCTTGGGCATGGCGCGTCACCTGCAAAAGCAGCATTCTTAAAGCATGGCCTCTGGCAACGGCGCGCAGGCGGAGTTAGTCACGGAGGCCACGGTTGAAGATACGAGACGCTTGTTCACATTGCGCTCGGCTGTTTGTCGTTGTGGCAGATATTGTAATCCAGCTGCAGAACTTTCAGTGACTCTATATATACTTACTTGAGCCTCGGGTACGTAAATATATAGCGCTCTCACATTTCAGATCAGTGAACGGCGGGAACCTTTTGTTGGAGTGTAGCGCGGCTCCGCTAAAAGTACTGAAGATGACGTGGTTCGTTTCCACACTTTCGGCGCGCTCGCGTGGTCGGAGCAAGAGGAACTTTTCTTTCGCGTATTTTAAAGCTCCTGCTGCAACGACCGTGCAAAAAATTATGACACAGTCGACAATAATGCCGGTCCTTGTTAACCACGAACTTTTACCGAATTCTAAAACCACTTCAGCTTCCCTTTAAGGAAAGAAATGGGATTCCCAGTAACCGAGTCTTCAGAAGATGTTGCTGCTTTCTCCTCTCCGGAAGGGCCCGGAGAGGAGAAAGGATTGTTTCTTGGAATTTGTGGCGCCCCCGCCCGCGGCTTGTAGCGCTGCCGCGTGTGACATCGTTGATCGTGACGGCGTTCTGCACACAATGCGCTTGTTTACTTGAAATGTTTGAAAAAATATCGGAGGTGGTTTAGGGGCCCTTTAAGGGCAAGTCTGTATCGCAGTAATAATAATAAAAAAGCTGCGAAACTGAGTTTCGTTCTATAGTAAGGCCATTGACGTCAATGTTTAAATTTAGTCGCGGAGAAAAAAGAAAAACATGGTTGATCCCTCCGTCATAGGAATCGGCATAACACGAAAGTAAAACGTGCCCGTACAGAGGTAATTGAATGTTTACTGTACATTAAAACAGGAGAGTTTGCACAACGTATAACGTGGATGCCCCCATGTTGACACTTGGTGGTACATCTCCATCCCGCGACTAACGTCCATGATCAACGTTTAAGCAAACCATTCTGGTAGCTGTAGATGTTAACGGCGAGAGCGTAATCAGAGCAAGAGGCATGAAGCCAGAAGAGCGTCGCTATTCGGGGCGCAGAACTTGGGCTAAGGTCGCCATCCCGCGGCATGTTAAAGTGTGATTGAACGTACGCCATGGTCGGACTAGAGGGAAACGCTGAGTGCGTCGTGTCGTCCCTATTAGCACGGCCGCGACTTTTCTCGGGGCGAGCGTAAGCGAGGAGCGCGGTATTACAGCCACTGGAGGGAGGCGCGCGTCGCATTTTTGGTTTGGATGGACGCTACGAGCGAGGCCGACGCTTGGGCTAAGGTCGCCACCTTCGCGTTGCGTTAAGGCGTTGACAAAATTGCACTTATACTGAAAACACGCCGACTGAGACGGACGCGTAGCAGGTGCTAATCGCGGAAGCCACAGTAATAATGAATTACTTTACTGCTCCAAGAGGGCGACACCACCCCGCTAACGAGGAGCACTGTGATGAAAGTGGTAGATATAAAAAGCGCGTTCGTAAAGCAGTCAGAGTCTGTGGCCGTGGCGCAATGGATAGCGTGCTCGGCTTCTGTTGTTGCGGACCGAGAGTTCATACGTTCGATGCCCGTTGACGGAACTTTTTTTCTTTGACATCTGATCGTGTACATTTTTTTGCAACGTCATTTCCGTGACGGAAATACGTCACTGAAGTCTTGGTGGGCCCCGGCATAAAACACTTTCGTGTTAAAAAACAGAACCAAACCACTTTGCATTCGCCCAACTTGATATATGTGCACGACTAAAGTGACGAGTAGAAGGCGAAACACGAATTTCGCTGACATATGTAGACTTTAAAAAATTGTCGAAGTTTCCTCTGCTACTCGAACCTAACTTAAAGTTAAGGTTATTTAGCACAAAAAAAAATTAAAAGAAAAAGAGAGAGCAAGAGAGAGAATTAGGAGGGGCACAATCGAGAGGAGCGCTTCCCTTGCCTGTTCTCCTCCCATTAATATTCTCTTTTTGCGCTGAGTCACTCTAGTTTTATAGTCTGTTCGAACAGATTGAACCGCCTAGTCTAGCAACAAGTGCTAACCGTCCTTTCCTTGCTGCGCACACTCTCTGCCCCCCACAAGGAGGCTATACAATCGCAGAACAATTTCGCGTCGCTGGTCTTGAAACTTTCTTGCAAATAAGACGAAGGAGGCCTTCATGTGGCGCCCGATATTTTTCCTACACTCTTTCCAAACACCTGTAAAGAAGAGCACTCAACGTCAGCCACACAACCTTAACTTCATATATGCCGCACTTGGTGATTAGTTATGCCAAGTGCACACGTCTCCACGACGTAGCGTATGTTATGCAAGTATAACTTTTCAACTGGTAATGACAGCCAGTTCAGACAGAGAACCACCTGAGACAGAGAATCACGCACAAACATCTTTATTAAAAAGCAGCATTTGTGAATAATAAGACTCGGCTGTGAATAAGACTTTGTGAACAAGACGCGACTGCATGTATATCTACAGTGGTCTGTTGTCTGATCTACTTCCGACATGCATCTGCGCTTTCGGTCTTTGATGATCGCGTATATGTATTATGTGTATACCTGACACTGACGCTGTATGATGGTGTCAGCATTTTTTTTTCTTTTTCGGAAGGTCGCCCTTAGGCATAATGTGGTTTACAACACAGCGCAAAAGGCGCGTCACGCGTAAGCGAAAATGTACATTTACATTCCCAGGAAGGAGGAAGAAAGGGGACAGAAAGGCAGTAGGTAGTCAGGTCAACCAGAAAAGTGTCCGGTTGGCGACTTTACTCTAGGGCAGGGGTCTCAAACACGCGGCTTGAGGGCTGTGTGCGGCCCTCCGAGCCTTTGATAGCGACCCGCACATGACAGTCTTCGTCTCATATTTTTTTTATGACTTTGTGATTGTTCGTAAGATTCCTAAGCAGTGCTCGCATTATTTTTTCGCCTACCGTGATTAATAACACTTTGTTCGGATGAGCTACACAGATGTGACTGGTCTGAAGCATTCTTTTCGGGAGGCACCCCGTACGGCCACCATATGTTGAAACATAGCCGTGGAACAAAAGCTCTATATTTTTGAATCGGCGCCCAGATTTTAGCTGCTCTGTAGAACGGTGTCAGTAAGTTTCTGAAATCCTGATGTGAAATCTCTTTCAGAAATTGACCCTTGTACGGGACAAGAGAAAGGCCTTTTTTTTTTTTTTTCAAATAGCAATGTTAGCTGACACATTGTTCAACCCCCCCCCCCCCCCTTCCCCCCGCCCCGCTTCTAACTTCTTCACCGTACCCGGCCCTTTGCGGGACTAAATTTCGTGACTGCGGGCCCGGTAGCTGACGCGAGATTGAGACCCCTGCTCTAGGGGATAAAGAAAGGGAGACTAGAAAGATGAGAAAAAAGAGGAGAGGAGGACATGAGCAGTGAATGCGCTGACGCTTGGCAGTATTACAAAAAAGTGTGCCGACCACGGGCGTAGCCAAAAATGTTTTTCGGGGGGGAAGGGTTCAAACAGCCCTTTTGTATGTTCGTGCGTGTGTTCGTAGACGTGAGTGTATACATATATCACATCTACACGCCTCCTACCCACCGGAAATGATATCGTATATCGTATTCGGGGGGGGGAGGGGGGGGGGGACCCCGCTTACCCCCCCCTCCCTCCTCCATCCCACTTCCCCGGCTAAGGCAGTGGTGCCGACTTTAAGTGTACTGCGGTCGTGTGTTTGTATACAACGTACCCGGCAGGGTTGTAAGGAGCTGAGTAGCGAACAGATATAAGTAGTGGAACGAAAAAAAAAAGGAAAAGGAGAGCATCAAAGGCTCGGCAGCAGCAAGACATTTCCTACGTTATATATAGTGTGCAGAATAATCTGAATACGTTGCACTTCTGTAACCAGTCCAACATTAAAAAAATTACACCATCTCCCGCTAAAGGGAACCATGTGTAGATGTGAAGCAGCGGGCGCTAACGCTTGCACTGGCGGCGGCGTTGACGCTGGTGCTCATCGCAGCGTTGCGCAGGAGAGAAAACTGGGGAGGCGCAAAGCACGCAGTGATGGAGCGGTGTTTCCTACTGGAACATGCCAATCGCTGCTAATGGGCAATGAGAGACAGAAGACTCCGACTGGACACAGAGACCCGCAGTCCGCTTTTAGTTAACGCGCACGCTGCGAATTTTTATTGTTCAACAACGCACAGGAGAAATCTCCCACCGGCACCACCTTGCAGGTCAAGATCCACTGCCATATATACGGGGTGGCCAGTGAACGGTTGTGCAGCGTGAGCAGTCGGTTTTTTCAACCAAGAAACTCATTAGCAGACGCTGCCTGCGTCGGCGTCGGGAGGCGAGAGAGGGGGGGGGAGCGTAGGAGAGGAGAGAGAGGGGGGGGGACGCGCATGCGCAGTGGGAGTGTGGACGCCGCGGGCAGGGATGCCTAGAGGAGAGAGGGGGGAGCGTAGGAGGGGAGAGAAGAGGGGAGGCGCATGCGCAGTGAGGGTGTGGTTGCCGCGGGGAGGGATGCCTAGAGGAGAGAGAGGGGGGAGAGGAGGTTTTTTTTATTTTAAATTTTTTTTAAAGGGTTTGCGCATGCGCAGTAAAGGAGGCCACGCGGCACACCACCACCACCACCACCACCACCGGATTAAGCTTCGCCATAAGATGCTTCACATCTAAAACACTCAATAGAACAGCACGACAATAGGATGGGTATAAAGAGCACTCAATACCATTTTAACAGCGCATATCGAAGCTGTTTAGCATGCGCATGGTGACTGTACATAGTAACCGGACATCTATACGCGTGCAAGAGTGTGGGCTTTACAGGATGTTTATGAAACGCATTTCTCAAGATTTACCTTTAGTATAGCTGAGAATCGGGTACCGAATAGCTTTTGATATCTTCGCAAGAACTCGCGCTGTAGGCTGAATTCAGCGGGCAGTTTCCTCATGCGAAACCATAAATCACGTACGAAAAATGCAATTTGCCTCCCGCCAGAATCGCTTGCCGAACCTATCCAAACGGTTTAGTATTTCTTTCTTTTTCTCTTCTACAAACCACCATTAACTAGTTAGTGTGGAAGTAATATTAACTCGTTCGGAATAGCTTACCACCGCAGGCTGTGTACCTGACTCGGAAGGGTTCCATCATTTGTGGCTCGCTGTAGGTTCTTCAGAAACAGTGTGGGCATTCATTTGAAGAACGTCCAACGTTGGATCTCTTTTTTGTCCGTTTTCTTTTTTTTTTAAACAGATAGTTCCGAAGTGCGGTGTGCACTATATTATACCATCGCCGTCGTGCACGAAGTTCGTATAGACACGCCTTACTGACCGCCTATAGTCGTTTACAACCTAAGAATAAATGTAAGTTTCGCCCACAGGCCATCGTTGTCCCACTCAGGGAAAATTTTCATAGGTTCCCCATCCAATCGCGTTTCCTTATTTCCTTGAAGTCAAGCATTTCACGCGTATCTCATGTAGGTAATTTTCATATACAAACAAATGTTCATGTCGCTGGTTTTCATTCGATAACTTGAACTTTCTGGCAAGTTTTAGCAAACATTCCGACATCGCTGTTCGGGTAAACGTAATATTTTAAGTAGAACGAGGAACCTTTCATTATTAATATGCGTACTGTCTATATATTAGCAGCGAGAAAGTACTTACAATTACAACCGAAACCACGTTGCACGACTCTCTTGCACAGATGAGCGGTAGGTGCGCCGTAGTTTTGGGGGCGGAGCTTGTATTTATTCTCAGGTTGTCACGTACTATTGGAAGTATATGCCACGGCGAAGTAAACGGGTCATCGGTGTCGCGAGCGACGCCGGGTTTTACACCCGTACAATAACGCTGATAAAAATGGGGGCCAAAGTGTATTCGTGGTACGTAAATTGATCGGCTTACACATTTAGGTGGCATCGTTGCCAGCTCGCTATAGTATGGTTGCGGCATATTGCGGCGCGCTGGCCCCGCGCGAGCCTTCGCTTCGACAGAGCGGGTAGCTAGAGCGCCGCAGTGCAATCTCGGGTAAGCAAAGCGCGGGATCCTCCGAGCAATGCCCTCCTCTCCCCTTGCGCTTACGTGTCGTAGGAGCTAGACGACGACCACGACGACGGCTGTCCCGGCGGTATACTCCAAAGGGGCTCAGTGCGAGCCAGAATAACATTGCCGCGAGGCGCATCAATCTCGCGCGTCTGGGTCGCCGACTCGGGCCGGAGAACGACCGCACGGCGAGACGGCTCACTTGGTCCTACACCCCGGAGGCACGCTTTGCATTTCGCCGCACCGGCATCAGGGCAGGCGGGGCTGCTGCTTTGCGGGCCAACGGCATGTCCTGGCAGGCGTCTTCTGCTTACACCCGGAACGCAGCGTTGCGTAAATCTAGGCGCTCGATTCCGTCATCCTTGTAGTACCACGGTGATTGATCGCCGCGGCATGAACAGCGTAATTATCTCTGAGCGATTGATGGCTGCGACGAACTTCTTTTTGCTACATGAAGCAGTTATCGTAGATCGATACAGTATAGAGTCTCGCATTTGAGTGTGCGCATGAGCGCGCGCTCGCAGTTATCGCCGAAGTTACCTTGCAGGATTCCGGCAAGCTAATTTGTGATGTTCCGTGTCCCTGGGCTTCGAGTTAACGATTACCCCGCTCTGCTATGTGCTAGTCTCGCGGTTAGCTCAGCTGGTACAGCGATCGCCCTGTAAAGGTGTCGGTCGCCGTTTTGAATCCCGGACCATAACGAATTTTTCATCAACTGGGAAGGTTTCTTTCTGAGATATTCGTATGGTATTTTTCATTGAATTTTCGTTCTACAACCGGGTGGATGACAATTTTTCTCTTTCATGAGCCTCTTATTTGATAACAAAACGGTCTTACTGCGCGGTATACCTGCTTGGCACTTAGCTGTGGTTCAATATGCATGGGCCCGCACTTAAATTGTCAATAAATTGATCCTCTCTCAAACTGAAACCATTTTCACTTTTCGTTTCTAAAACATTTAAACAGCGCCACAACAAAATGATATGTTCCTCACGTACACCCGCTCCCAAAAGTTAACGGAACGCGGGCTCCACTGAAAATGCGAATTTCTGCTCTGTTCGTGCACGGCGCATCTAACCTAGCAGGTAGCTGCGTAGGTCACAATGACTACTACAAGCTGGAACATCTGTTTGGGGGGCTATGTTCAAAGACAAAGCGGGAATATATCATTTTCGGAAATTTTGTGTTCCGAAAACTTTTGAGGGCGGGGGGTACGTAGCAACATGTTGAGCTGTTCGCGTTAAAAAAAAAAGAAAAAAAAAACGAAAAAAAAAAAACGAAGCTTTTCAATTCGATTTTGCTCTCTTTACGATATTTTCACCGCTGGTGTAACATTGGATATGAAATAGGTAGTTAGGGAACAGTTTGTCGGTTGTCAGTGGTGGTGGTGGAAAAACTTTATTGATTATTCAGGGGAAGGGGTAGATTGGAAAGAGCTTGAGTAGGTGGGTCCCTATTCTAGGACTCCAGTGATCCTGGCTACACGCTCCGCCTGGTCCAAGGCCTCTTTGGACCTCCAGCCCTGGCTGAGCGAGGAGGATCTCCCACGGCTCCCTAGAGTAACTGTGTAACGCAGGCGAGTTTGCCTCGTGTGGCCTTGCTGCGCATTCCCACGTAGTTGACACTGACACAACGACATAAGGCGCATTTTCCTTCCTTTGCGCACTGTTTGGCATGCCTGGTCTATTTAACTCACAGCGAAAGATTGATTGCTGGCGTGTCAGATGGTAGGCGCTGGTGCAAAATAAGGCAGACCATGAATAGAGTAAATACAAAATTACTGAGGAATATTCAACGATATTCGAGCCGTTAGACCCAAATACTGGTAGATGCAACGAATGTTCTGGGCATTCTACCAGTGTTTTGCGCGTCGGTGTTCTTTGTGCCTTTTGGTGGGACTGTGCTTTTCTCAAAAGTCAACTCTTCTAAATATTTTGAGCGTGTGAGAGTTGTGATCGTGAGAGTCCCTATCGAAACCTAATTTGTGGCGGGAGCCAGTAGTGTTATGCGAAAGCACACATATCGTTCACTTGACGATATCCGCCAAACGGCTCCCGTTACATCTCTGGATATTCCTCACGGATGCGGCGACTGGGGTGTAGCTATCGTGTCTTCTTTTCTTTCTTTCTTACTTTTTTTTTTGAGGTTCAAAGTGTGTTCATAGGCTTTTAAAACTTGACAGAAGCAGCGAGAATTTACTCTGAATCCTCCATAACTTAGCAAGCATTTCACTGAATCATGACGTTTCAACATTATAGTGCGGTCTAAGCACAGGCGCACCATCCACAGATGAGGACAGGTTTTCTGTTACCGATGTTGACCGGTTAGTGAGAAACATTGAACGCACGAAAACACTTTCTCAATTCGAGTAGGGATGGTGTAAGAAGCCACGCAAATGGTGCGCTCGAGGACAGATGAGTAGCGAAGGTTTTGAAAGTGGTGTGAGAATGACTGGAGTTTTAGCTCTATCATGAGAGGCTGGCCCCGCTTAACCAAACAATCTAGCACACAAATTTTCATGCTATGTGGCTCCTGTGCCCTACTTTGAATTCACAGTTATATTTCACGTATGTTTTCTATGTTATTAGGCGCGCCAGATCACCGCGACCAAAAATTCCGGTCTAATATTTTCAATTTTTAAAGCGATACCCCCACTCTAAAAAAAGTCTCAGGTTTCGACTATACAGCTTTCTTTGGAAACAAAAGAGTACCTAACCGCATTATCTTATCTCAGAGCGACTAAATATGCACGGAACAGACTTTAGGACTCCGGTATCGACGATTGCATCAAGGAAAACTATCACTAGGGTTATTCTCGAGTAGAAGTCGACTGTGGGACCAGCTCTGACTGCGTCGCAATCGGCCATGAACATATGCGTTCTAATATACTATACCATTCACCTTGCTATTTTCTTGCATCAGCTCTCCTCGAAGTCTAGCAAGAACATTGCATCCCTAACTCCCCCCCCCCCCCCCCCTCCCCCCTTCTTTTTTGGTGGCTGGGAGGAAACATATGTGCTACCCCCCTTTTTTTCGGGGGGGATGGGGGGGGGGGGTTAGGGTGAGAGGCTGGATATTTTGGTGCAGTAGTACTGATGCTTGGAATAGTAGCTTGTTCATAGTTTACTCGGGAATACTATGACGCGCAGAAAGACGAAGCCACAAGACACATTAAATGTATACACCACGAGCACCAAATGCGCGCCGTTTTCATGATAAACTTCTCGGTAGTTGGCGCTCACGGTGGTCATTTCATGCGCCTTGTGGCTTCGTCCTTTCATTCTTGAGTAGGCGATTTCGAGCGGAAAGGTTTTAACGTGGAGGCGTTAAATTTCACCACAATCTGTGAAATCAGTGTGTACCAAGTGCACAACGCAAACGTTTTCGTTCATCTGATCTGGCTACAGCGTCAGCTATTATCCTTTTTGTTATCACGATATCGGCGGATGACTGCTTTCGAGCAGCTCTTGATTATGAAGGCCTTTGAAAACGTCGGCGCGAAGGCCGGCCTTTAAGAAAAGATCGCTTGTCGAAAAGTTGACTCCAGCGAACGCCCGCCTTCAAGAAATTTTCAACTCCTTTGTGAATTTGGGTCATTTCATTTGTAAGCAGCACACTTTGCCTGCAAAAGAAAAACAATCACTTGCGCCAATTAGAAAGAAAGAGAAAAAAACCCGTCGACATGCAACCGCAACATACGAATACAGGATACTGTAGAAGCAAATTAACGTGGACGTTTCGAGTAGATGGTCTGCATGTCGAGAGAGGAGATCATGGGGGACTATAAGAAAACAAATTAGTTGCGTATGTATACGCTTTGTTCCTCCGCTTTCGCTTCTGCATGGTTGCGTTAAAATACTTAGGACGAAAGGTCTGTTGTTTCGTGCTTCCTATGTGGAACGCGCTGCGATGCTCAAGCTGCGCGTCCGCTAGGGCCTTCAAATTGCAGTGTATCTAGATAGTGCAGAGGCTCGCTACAACAGCAGGCCTTCGGCAGAGTTCCCAGCAGGGGCCCTCCCGCGGCGCGCGCGACAGGTCGCCGCGAACAAGGCAGCTGAACTCATTCGTCACCGATGCTCTCAATCAGCACCGCCACGATCGGCTCGACGTGTGGCGCCCTGCCAGAGGTGCCATCAGCTCTCGTGTGGATATACCCGGTTTGCTCTGGCCGTTTCTGGACGCGACGCAACGTCCAGTCGCGCTTACACACGTATACACGCGTCTCGACACGTCACGCTTCCGTTCTCATTCTGGCAGCGGTTTTTTTTTCTTTCTTCTCCTTCTTTCGTCGCCGATGTCCAAAATGACGTGGCACGACGGTTCCAAGCCGCAAATTTGGGTTCCCAGCGAGAGCGAGGAGGGTGATCTCTAAAAAGTTGGCGGAATGTGTCTCGAGAGACTGCGCGGGGCATCCTGCAGTGGCCTCGCACTGACTCACGCTCCGGAGAGCTTGCAAAGGGGATCGGCGGCTGTGCCGGCAGTGCGCGCACGTGCCAAAATTAGCCGCGCTCGCGCGCACCGCACTGAGGAGGGGGGATCGCTGGCGCGCTCGGAAGGCAGGGGGGGAGGCTGGTCCACAAGCACCCGCCGCCAGGGGCCAGGTGTCGAGAGCGGAACACGAGGACGCTAGAGACCCACTGGGACCCATCACCGCCCTCCCGAGAGAAGCCAGGGAGAGCGCGCATGTGAGTACACTGGTGCATGCCACCCACTTCCTCCCCCGCGCCTCCTTCGCGCAAGGCCCGAATTGCAGCGGAGAAACTGTTCGGTATTGCACGTTCACTTTCGAGAGTGAAGCTTATTCGGCGCGTCCCCTCGGTGCCTCAACGCTAAGAGCGGACGCGCCGGGACATTTTCGCTCATGCAAAACACGCGTCCCCCTCAGTTCAGTGGCAGAGTCCCTGTACAGCTGTCCCCGCACGGCAACCTCGCATGCCGTACACGCACGCGCGCGAGCGCAAGTTCGTCGCACTTGACTGATACTGGAACCTAACCTGGAGTCATGCAGTTGCTTCGTGGCCGGTCCTTTTGGTCAACCAGTGCGCGAATGCGGCAGCGAGAAAATCGGGTGCAAGCGCACTAAATTTCGCCCAGAAGAAAAAAATAAAGCAGCGAAGACTGCTTGATATGAGACGCATGCAAATACGCTCAAACGTGCAGGTGCGCGCGCCCCAATCCCGCTACGGTAGTGGATTTGCTCCGCATTATATCTGTTCTACCAAAGCATTTCACAACTTTTTTTTTTCCCGCACAGTACGCGGTATTCGTCGCACGCAGATCATCACTCTGCCGCTGAGTTGCACGCTACACACGTTTTTGTTAAAATCTCATCATCCTCCGAAAACCCAAAGGTATTGCTTCTGACAAGAAGGTTCTTTCTGTCGCAAACACTTTGCATCAGATACAGATTAAACCAGCAATATATTTCAAGTGAGACAAATAAGCAGACAAAAGTGCTGCTGATGTTGCTACGACAGAAGTTCTGAAATCTTAGGATATGGGAGAAACACCAGAACTATCTTTATTCTATGTGTCCTGATGTGCTCACGCAGTCAAGGATATTTTCTCTTTGCAGTATAGTTTTTGCTTTATAGACATGCTATTATTCGTGCTGGGTTTTGCTGCCGTGCGCCATATCTGCACTAGGTTTTATTAAATCGTTTTTCTTATTACGATGGAATGCTCAAGAACAGCAACGGCTGATAAAAAGTACCTCAACTGCTTCGCGGCATTCGCAGTTTATTAACAGCTGGAATGCTTCTAGAAGAGTCAACGCTTGTGGACGTGCCACGGAGTGATTTCCACTCATTCTAGAGCTTTGATTACGTATTGCAGTGTATAATATGCTTACGAATGAGAAAACCTTACCATCTGGCTGTGTTAAACTGTGAAGCAAACTGAGCTGTTGGGAGCGAATGAGCATTCCCAACAAACGAGATGTAACAAAGAAAGCAGTCTCATTCGGTAGTCGCACTTAGGCAGTTCAGCTATTGAACTTAATTGTGTTCTAAGTTGGTTTTTTAATAGTTATACTATGTTACGACACTCGCAAGACAATAGGTATATTAAGAATTATCAGGCGAATAGATGGAAAGCAATGGCTGTTTATATCACAATACTTTATAGGCATCCTTCTATGGTTGGAGGATTCTGCTGTTTGTGTCAAAGAGAGCAAGACGCATTATCGATTTCTATTTATATGCGTGTGAGTGACTGAAATGTTCCTGATGCACACAGTAGAACTCGCCAGGAACATCTAGCCAATGTACAACAAATACGCAATTGCCAAGGATGCAATGACGATTGACCCCTGTGTCAAGAGAAACAATGTCAGCCTGAGAAGATGTTACATGGACAGTTTCGAGGGCGGCGCCGACAAGCTGCGGAAACAGAGGGGCACTGTTATGGAAATAGTATTCGTAATAGTATACCAGTTATGTACAGAATTGTCCCGCATGCCAAGTTGTTAGTTATGTAACTTGATTCGGTATCAATTTACTTGTGCCGTATACATGTAATGCGTGGCGAAAATGGGGTTACTGAACCTGAGTGATATCGTAGTGTTTTTTGTATACGCTTGTAGCTGCGGCTGTAATGACAGGAAAACAACGTTTTTTTTTTTAGAAAGCGAACACTGCTGTCGCATTTGTTTTAAAATTTAGCGCGCACCGTGTTTCTGCACATTTTTCAGAGTATTGAAAGGTCACACAAAAATTGTGAAACTTACGTCACCGATCAGTCCTAGTAGGCTACAGATTAGTGCATCTCGGTGTCGTCATCACTTGGTGGGAGTGCGTCCGATAAACGGATTATGAAAGATTTTTTTTTCCTGACTTCGGCACAATAGCAATCTTCGCAACCAGCCACCTTCATTAATTTGAGAGCGATTCCCACTCAACCTCGAAGCATATCCTTAGTTATTTGTTTATCTTGTATATTTATGTTCTTTTTAACTCCTTTCTTCCCCAATACTATGTAAAGCTAGCCGAAACTTTGAAGAGAGCCTTCCATATTTTTTTTTCCTAATGAACACCTATGTATATCTTATTTAGCATTCATGTTGGTCTTCGGCATGGTTTGGGTAAAATTTATAACAATTTTGATTATCTCTACCAATATTTAAACACTTTTCTCGATTGAAACGTGTGCTCTATATCGTCTGCTCTTGACGTCACATTACCATGGACTCACCTTGACAGTGCAGAATAATTATCACTTTTCTGCCGTTGGTCGTACGAACTTTTTAATTAGATTCTGTGCCAACGACTTCAGTGTCAAACGAATCTCGCATTCGTCAGAGCTTACATTAGCGTGCTCCTCTGTATTAAGAACAGAAATCAAGTATAATTAAATAGTGTTGTTAGCAGCAGGGTAGAATAAAAGCTGGCGGCCTGGTTTTGCTTTCATTAAAGAGCAAGGTCTGCAATCTGAAATGAGCAATAAATTATTCTGCCCTTTATTTTCAGTCATATTCGAGATCCTAACAAAAGTAGCGGCCATCCAAGCAATAATAATAACAATAAATGAAAAAAAAATTAAAATATTACGCCTTCAGAAATTAAAATATAATACGTGTGCTTCTAAATAGATATGCGTTATTGTTCGCCAGGGGACCGATCATTCCATTGATTGTCGCGACAAGAAATGTCGGTTGCGAAATTCGGTGCATGCGATCTCGCTGCGTCTCGTTAAATGGGAGTAATATTTTTAGAAAACCAATGCGTACGCTACAGAATACGTTGTACTCCATCATGACTGATGCGATAAGTCATGATACAACTAATGAGATGATTTTGGTGTCTTTGATCAAAGGGAAATGGTTGACATAAAGGGAAGGGTGTTATCACATTTCTCTTTCGTAACAGCGTTTCCTCATTGGCCGGCATTCGGGCGTTAGCCACTCACGCTAGCGATTGCCGTGTCAGGCGATGGCCAATCGTGGATGGGCTTCACGACAGAAAAGCATTGTCTGTAGTGACCGCGACCCTCCGGTCGTAATAGACAAAATGGAAAATGCGTCTGTCAATGACAGCAACTTGTCGTTTACCTGTGCCGGTGGTATCGTCTATAGCGCGCAGCATCCAGTAGCTCCGTCATATTAGATACTTTATTTCATTGACTCACGACTAAACGCTTGCCACAAGGTGCTACGGCGCGCGTACAACCTGTGTACAAAATTCTTCACTCAGACATCTATTATAAGGTGGTGTCGGCTGGATTGAGTATTGGCAGCTCAAAATGGTTGGTGAAATTCGATGGCCTTCACGCTCAGCTCTATGTCATGCTCGCACTGGGTTGTTGCGTCTCTATAGCGAGCGGAATTTCCTGTTGGGACGACGCCGCGTCGTGCACTTTTGGGAGCCCGCCCGTGCCACTGACATCACCGGTTCGACAGCAAACCCCCAAAATACCGCTGACCGACAGAGACAATGTGTCATTGGTGACGTACACGCCGAGATCAGCGTGATGTGATGCCATTTTCAGTTCGTAGCGCATGTTTGCACACACTTGTGACTTTCTCGCCAAGTTCTCATTGGCTGACAGCGAGCGGCGTTCGTTTTCTCGATGGCAGGTACCCGTCAGTGACTAATACGCGCAGTGATTTTTTTTGCCCGCGGAATTCGCTATGTACAAAGCGGATTTCGCTCGTTTTAGTCATATGGGTTTTCGCAAATAAGTGAACCAAAAACCGAAAACAGCTCTTTCGTCTAACGCGCAAGAAATGTCAGCGTGACATTTGCGTAATCGCACGTCATCTTGTACTAATATTGCTATTATGTTAGAGGAAAATATGGCACTCTAGTATTTCATCTCTCGCGATAATTGTGAATGCTGGTATATTGTTCTACAATGAGACACGTGTTCAATGGCGCAAAATTAAGCTTCATTCATAATCATTTGTTGAGTTACGCTGCGTTAAAGGCTCACAACAACTTCATAAAATAGTTTGATGTTTCACTCTCGCAATTAATTCGTTGTTACGTAATTTTCCCCGTATAACAAAATCACGTACAAATGAACATGCTTGTCTATGCAAGTACGTAGTAACACCCATCAAGCGCATTAATTATTGGCACTCGAGGCGCCCATACTTTTGTTAACATTGTTCTGAAAAGCATAAAATGGTAAAAAATGAAAGAATAAACGGCAGTAATTGTTGACATAGGAGATTCTGTGGTGAAAAATGAACATTAAGGTGATATGTGAGGACGCAAGGACACATTTTGGGCAGATCACGCTTATCTCATTATTTCCACGCTGGCTAAGAAAAAAGCACACCGGCTGCTCGCGCAGAGGGTACCTCATTTAGATAATTGTATAGCATGGTTATGAAAGACTATACGTAATCACGTAAATGCTGGCGCAATATGTTTAACATTGCCAGTGATGGGCACTTTTTTTTGTTGCTGTTGTAGCCGCATTTCTCGTATACAGACACTTCTCCAAATGGCTTCAGTGGAGCCTCGATTCGTTGCTTTGTGCCACGAGCTGAATTTGTCGTCCCGTCAAGAGTTGACAAGCATATAGCGCCAGGAATTTTCGTTATAACCGCCGTCATATGCTTGCGCGCACAGGTAGTCCCATCTCGCCGAGGAATGTTTATTGAACCTGCTCACTGATTGGTCGGTTGTAGGCTGCGAGATTTTCTTTTGAAGTTGGAGAAAAGAGAGAGAGAGAGAGAAAGAGACAGAGATGTTTGAAAACGCACAGGACTAGTGTTGTACCAGAACCTAAATCGAGCTTTCGCGCCGAATTTCCAGCATACAGAAGACAATTCTATAGTATTACATACGCTCTGCGCTGCGGGTGCGCCACTTCAGACATCACTGTAAACGCAGTCTGAATATCTTGTTTCTCGAAAGAATAAAGCTACAGCTGTCACACGAACGCAGAGTAAGCCTGTGTACATTTGCGAAGAATGAAACACGCCGCTGCTGTCGAAAGCAGAAAAGCAAGAGAAGACAGGTTGGCGGCGCAATGCAGCTTGAAGTCAATATTGACGCAACGCCGTGCTGGATGTGATATCAAGGCCACCTGTTTGTTTTTTTTTCTCTCAAGGTGAAAAAAAAAAAAGCACGGAAGCGTCCTTCTTTTTGTGGACGCTTTGGCAGCGAGCTTGAAAACATGCTGGCTGTCTTCTTTGTGCAGTGTTGATGACACAGAAGACGGAAGGACCTGGCCCGGCGCCGCCTAATGAACCCAAAATAGCAGGTGCCGGGCTGCGCGGTTATTTTGGAAGGAATGTGGCCACTGCTTTCTAGAAAGTCGGCGAATGCGATGCCAAATCTTCGAGCCGAGAAAAGTGGTGATTACGCGTTTATGAAGTGAAGTTAGTGATAACAGCCGTGTAACACGTTAGCAGGCTGAACAAAGTGTCGCACTTAGTTCTGTGCATACCTACCCGAAAGGACGTATACGAGCGCGAAGATTTGTGAAGTTTAGCAACGAAATTCCGTTTGCGCAGTTTTCGATTACTCCGCTGAAACACTATAACCTGGGGCCGAATCCACAAAGCTTCTCTCTCGTAAGTGCGCTTTTCCATTGGTGAGCCGGCTTCGCTAATGATATGTCCCGCATCGTGATTGGCTGAAATATTCTCTTACGAAATTTGTTAGCGTAAGGCGTTTTTGAGAATACGGGCCATGTTCTATGGTTATGTCTTTTTGTGTGCAAGTAACTGCACCATCTCTAGTATCGCTGCTCGTGGTTGCGTTTTGCTATGCATTCCGTTTTATTTTGTGTCGCGATTTGTTACAAAACAGCTGCAAGTGTAAAAAATATCCGATTAAAAAAGAAGGCGATGAGGATTTCAAAAACACAGATATCACACGCGACTGTCATATTTCCTTGGTTTTTAGGTACTTAACTTGTTGGTATTTCAAGCTTAATACGCCTACTCACTTTGATTTGGACCTTAACGTATAAAATATGATGGGGATACGCGTGAGATAAGCGGAGATGGCTGCATTTAAGGCTTAATGCGTCGTTGATTTGTCTTGTATGATTTGTCTTGCGCTTAGGACTATTATTATTATTATTATTATTATTATTATTACTCACGTGCATATAGACAGTTTAGCTCGTGCGCTCTTCTGCTCTATTCGAGCGCTGTCTTAAATTGCGCCTCAAGTAATAAAATTACGGCTTCAAAAAAAAAAAAAAAAAAAAAAAAAAAAAAAAAAAAAAAAAAAAAAAGATGTGGCGCAAAGCTAGAAGAAACTGCGCGCCGGTCGCGTGCGTATTTGTATGCGCCGTTTTCCTATAGTAATTGACGCTCTCTCGATCGTGGCTTTGTCGGCGCTCAGGCGTTTCTGATATGGCAATCTGATCTTTTTATCGAGGTCATTTGTCACTTCACCTTTGCGACATTGATATCAACGCACGACTTCACGCTCCGGCGCCGGAACGTGAATCATTAGGCGCGATGCTAACTGAGTAGGCACGCGCGCATTCCACACCCGCGACCAATCAGAGCTGTCTCGCTTCCGCCGGGGATAGAAAGATAGAAAGAAACAATAATAGAAAGAAAAAAAAAGAAGAAGGAAAAGTGGTAGGTCAGGCACGCATGCTCCAAACTTCGCTTGCCCCAATTTTCCCGGTAGGGGAGGAACTCCTGAATTTTTTTTTCTGTACGATTCCGGGTGCTGGTGCTAACTGACGCGTTTCAAAACTTTAGGTTGAAGCGATTAAGGTGTCACTTTGCGAGTGAGTTGACGCGCTCGACGCGAACGACAAATCACAGAAGTAGTAACTGCCTGACGAAGATACAGCTGGAGCAAGGGTCATTTCAAGCGTTGGAGCTCTGGGGCCGCGCGTTCGCTTGAACGCGTGAATGTCTGTCTGCTTGTCAGATTTACAGAGCTTACTTTGACGTCAAGCAACATTCGAAAGTGAAGTGCGGCGTTTGATCTGTAGTTTGATGGATACAGCTGTCGTATGACGTTCCGTAAAGATGTAACTATGCTACAGTGACTATTGGGCACAAAAGAACTGTTCAGCACAGTGGGTGTGCTACACTAGAAGAAAAAGATTTTACAGCGAAAATGCGAAGACCGAAATGTTACTTGTCGGGGCTTGTTCGTATGCTAGCGGATCTAATTTGTGCCGGGAAATAACAGAACGCACTGAACCAGCCAGCAGAGCTACACTAGCCACAGTGCGCGCTTCTAAATGCAGGAGCTTTACTATTTAGATGGGCTGCTGCTTCCGATAATGGTGCAGGCGCGAATGAATGCCTGCCTGACGTATGCACAGACATCAGCTAGAGTTGCCAGTTCCGCTTACGATAAGCATATTTGGGCTTGTTTTCTCGCCTAGTCGCTCGTAGAACTTTCAAGTCGCACGTCGTGTTTTTGCGCTTATTAACGCTCTTCCTGAAAATATAGTTATTTTAGCGCTCATCACGTTCACTCATAGCTCGTTTGTCGATGACTTTGTATAGTTGATCGTTGAAATCAAACATGCATGGGGGGGGAATCGACAAGTCACGTTATTATGCCATGGCAAAATCACAATGAACAGAGTGGCGACTACCATGGAGACTATGCTAAAAAGTACACATGTGCTTTCGTTCATAGTTGCGCATATTATCGCTGTACAAAATAATTAAAGTTACTTTTTCTAACGTACCACACCCATGGCGTGGTACGTTAGAAAAATTGCTTTATCACTTGCGACAAGTGCTCCACCAGCAACCGTCGCGATGGATTCACAAGAGACGTGCCGAAGATGGAAGGGAAAAAAAATAATCATCGGACTGGTGCTCCTAATTCCCCGAATGCGCGGCTTTGCAGACGCAAGCATCCCCTGGACACCGGGGTGCGAATGCCAAGTGCCTTATGCAGCAGCCCGAGAGCATATGCATAGCGCAGCCATGCAGCGATATTGGAGCTCCGGGAATTCAGGGGAACGAACGCCTAGAAAATACCTGTACTCCGGTATATTCACAAATTACAGAAAGCAATGTAGTCATCCAGCTGCCCACAAGAAACTGAACAGAAAACAAGCAGTTACCATAAGGAGACTCCAGGCGGAGACCTATTCACTTGGGACGCTTCTCCGTGCCGCATATATCGAACCCTACGCCAGGAAGTGCACATACTGCCCTCAAAGACGACATACATCCTGTACCACGTGGTATGGGGATGCCGAAACGTCTTAAACATCCTATCCCTTGAAGAAGAAATCACTGAACGAGATCCAGAGGATCAGTGGGAGGTGCTGCTTACGTCACGCTGCAGTGTGAACCAGCTCCGGCTGGTTGAAATGCTCCGGGCGTTGGCTACTAGCCTTCTGGAATAAGGTAGTCACCTACATCTGGGTGAAGCAAACAAGCGCCTTGTCACAATATAAAGTACATTTTCATCCATCTCCCTCTCTCCAAGTTGACCTTGTGCCACAACTTCGAGAAAACAATCGCAATAACAATTTTGATAATTGGCACAAGCTTAATGAAAGCCAGCAGATAATGAAGCCAGGGAAGGTTTAGAGGACGTTAATTGTGCTGATTTAAGTGTATTGTTCTGATTGCGATATATATATATATATATATATATATATATATATATATATATATATATATATATATATATATATATATATATATACCTGCAACCTTCGGATAACGCGCCCAATGCTCTAGCAATTGAGATACGACGGCGGTCGTCCTCTCGTCCTTGTTTATCGGGTTTTTATGCGCATGCAAACTCTGGGAGTGCCAGTCAGTGCCGCTCGTAGCCATGACGGCGATTGTGGAACACTCTCTCTTTGCCATTTGGCGTCACGTAGCACGCGATCCTTTAACGAGCGGATAGCTCACCAATAAGCCCTCCCTACGTGACGCCAGCTGGCAAAGAAGGAGTGTTGCACATTCGCTTTCATGGCTACGAGCGGCGCTGACTAACACTCCCAGGGTTTGCATGCGCATAAATACCCGATAAAGTGGACGAGAGGACGACCGCCGCCGTATCTCAATTGATAGAGCATTGGGCGCGTTATACGAAGGTTGCAGGTTCGGTCTCTGCCGGTGGCAAGTTGTCTTATCACAATTACTACAATACACTTAAATCAGCACAATTAACGTCCCCTATACATTCCTTGGCTTCATTATCGGCTGGTTTTCATCAAGGTGGCGTCAAACAGAGAAACAAGCGTTCTAAATTCACTTATTTCATTTTTTTAATAATTAGCGTTTACAGCTAAGTCTGCATTGGTATATCAGTTGCAAATAATATGAAACGTTTTAGCTGCATGCCAAACAAGCTTGTTACCATTTTCCACTGGCACGAGGTATTTTTTCGCTTGTTCGCAATCACTCTACCTCCACCGAGCAGTAATTCGCGAGGCATTGAAATAATTTGTGAAACGCCGCCATTCTTTATCAAAGGCCCCTTGTGTTGCTGCTGTGTGGCTCACAGCTTTCGTATTTCTACGAATCCGTGTTGTCTTTTCCGCACAGCGTTTACTTTTCTGTAGTGTAGCCAGTTGTCACGAAGCATAGTCGTGAACAAAATAAGCGCAATAGACGGGAATATAGTGCAGGGGAGGCTTCGCAAGATAAAACGGCAGGCCTGCGGGACGTCCGTCATCGGGAGGACCACCGCGTCCTGGTCTGAAGGCCTCCGCGGGCCTTAGATTGGAGACCCCTTGCTGTATACAAGTGCGCTATATATATAAGGGAGCTGCGCGGAGTCCTTTTGACGTTGTTGGCTTGCCTATGCAGACTGAGCCGCCGATAGTGTCAGAATACGTGGTATTATCTGCTATTTGCCAGCGGAAGATAAGCGATCATACTGCGCAGCATATGCGAGATTTCCAACACCGAATGTGCTGTGCAGGTTATGCGAGCCAATGTGCCAGTAAGGAACCCTCAAAGTGGGCATGCTATGCGGGATCATTACGCGAGCGCCTCAGCATACCGTGCAGTGTTAGTGGAGCGCAGCTGCGACGTGCGGAAGCTTAACCCGCGACCTCGGGCACAAACGGCGCAAGGCCGCGTGAACCGTTCGTCTCTCACAAACGAGTACTGCGGCTATATCTGGTCGTCTACGCTTCGCTCTCTCTCATTTAACACGGGGGGCTTTGTTTTCACGCGGGGCAGGCACGCGGAGCCGTGTTAGCCCCACTGTAGATCAGAGCTGGCTGCTGCGGCTCTCAGGGGTGTGGATGAAAGAGACATCTTGTTCATGCGCGACGAGACTACCGGGATAAAGCTGGAATTGCGCCAGTAGCGAGTAGACGTGCGCGCGCGTATACCCTATACAGTTCCGCGTCAGGCCTGCGGGCCGTACAGCGCGCGCCCGCTGGTCCTAGAGCCGTGTGGAACGACGTATAGCTTCGCGCAGTGTATATCGGGCGCTCCCCGCGGGGGGCGACGTGACTAGAGCGAGGTGGCCCAGGGTGGTCGCCTGGAACTGATTCGCGTGCTCTTCATTAGTCGCAAGCAATTACAAGGTGCAACTTCAGTGTGGGATGAGAGTTAATTGAGGTCCCGCATGTGTGGTCCAAATGGTAATTTTTTTTTATCCTCATTCCTACCCCTGTTCTTGAGTGCTATGGTTTTGCGGTTAAACAAATACGGCGGTTTGTCTCGTGATTCCAGCTCTATAAATAAGCTAGGAAATAGCTGTCGTTGATGTCAGGTGGCATTGGGGTATACTACGTGTGCTGCATTGCGTTTATGTGCGTATTTTTATTTCTTCTATTCCATGTTTCCCATCTTTTATCATTTTAATTCTCTTTACCCTGTTGGCCCAACTGTATCCCGTCGCTATGTGCGCTGGAAGTTTCCTCGTATTCGCTTTTCTATGCGGCGTGCGAGTTTTCCAAGCACATAGCCGTCTAAAAAGTTTTCTCGATCGACTCCTTTTCATACACGTCAGCTCCCGTATTGGCAAAAAACGTCTTACGCTTGAATTTTTTGTGAAAGAAAGTTGCAGCCAATATTGAAGCTGGGCATATCGTTAATGACGCCGGCTAGCCCATGGTAACGAGCACTTACGACCTGAAATCTTTGCGAATTCAGCCCCTTGTGTAATACGGGGACGCTAACGGAACTATGGCTGCTACAAAACTATTCGCTCCTACGCGTTTTGCGGCTTACTATAGTTTAGATGTAAATCCTAATTCTGGGCACAATGTGGCTCCCAAGTCGGAATATCCTTTTTTTTTAATGTTTTCTTCATGATTACAAGCATACAAAATTTATCTACAAGAACTTTCGAGGGCCATGGTGATAACCGAAAAAAAAAGTACGTTCTATGCATTAAAAAGCGGGGGGCCGAATTCGCAAGACTTCTCTTTCGTAAGTGCGTTCTTCCATTGTTCAGCCGCTTTCGCTAATATGATGTCCCGATTGGTTGAAATAATTCTCTCAGAAAAATTTTTGGCGTAAGACGTTTTTGTGAATACGGGACCATGTTCAGGGGACACCGGGGCCGAATTCGCAAAACTTCTCTTTCGTAAGTTTTTTTTTTTATTGGTTGGTTGGGTTCGTAACAATATGTCCGGCATCAGTATTGGCTGAAAAATTCTCAGAACATTTTTTACGCAAAGCGTTTCGCTGAATACGAGTCTGCGGCACACGGGCTTTGGTCTTCCATCTGTAACACCGCTAAAAGTAGTGGTCACCCCGACACTTGCTTTGAAGGTGCATATGCACGGCTCGAATATTCAACGCCGAATGATTGCGCCGTGCAGAGAAATTGATTGCGGACCGAAATATTTATTTCACCGCCGTACGCGGAGAGGCAAGACATGCGACTGCCATAGTTCTGGTAACCGTGAAGTCAAAGTGCGCGCGCAGAAAAAAAAAAAAAGAAAAAAAGCACGCGATGACTAATGAGTTGAAGCTTGGTTTCACCCTTTAATAATTAGATGCTGTTCAAACAAAGCTGTCCACTTACGTTTAAATATATTACGCGGCAATCCTAGAATGCACAGTATTGTCACGACAACAGTCGGTATTATAAAAAGCTATATGCCTTTCGTCTTGCACTCTTACATAAGTCCATTGGTAGTATTCGCGTAAAGTAATAAGAAACTGGGATGCTTATGAAAAAAAAAAAAGCCTCGAGAAAGCTGGAGTTTGCGCTGTGAGAGAGAGAGAGAGAAAGAGGAAGATAGAGAGAGGCTACTGTTGCAAGCTGCGTACAAGTCCTCGAAAATCCTTGAGTGCAAAAGTGCGTTTTCGAGGCCCATGTTCAGGGGACAACCAGGGGCCGAATTCGCAAAACTTCTCTTTCGTAAGTCCTTTTTTTTTATTGGTCAGGCCCTGGAATTATTACCCCTTGAAACTGCTTGTAATTTCTCAGGTAATACAAATACTGAAGAAGTTCAAAGGCTTTTAAGATTATCTTAGCCGCTTTTTATGATAGATTAGCGTGGACAATGCAAGCTCCCCATTTCGGATGAGCTTCTACAGTTGAAGTCGGATGCAACAGATTTGAAGGGGATCGGAAAATATTTTTGTTTATTGGTAATTCAATATTGGAGGTATGAGCCTCAGGCATACATATAGTGGTAAGACCTGCCTTGCAGCTTGGCTGCAAGGCAGGTCTTACCACAATATGTAGGCTTCACCGCACTTGACGCGTGTGTGGGAGCGAAGCATACTAAAGGGAATTCTTCACGATGGAGGGCTAATAATTATGGTGCTTACTGAACGAGCCATCTATGTTTTGATATACACCTTAGCTTTTTTGTCAGCATCTGCAAGAGTAGTTCTGTTTTATCGGCATGAATGTTTCATTTGACTGGAAAATATAATTTTTGTATCTCTGATGCAATAAATATATTTGGGGTGGTATGGAATCGCTGTTGTAGTAAAGAAATGGCTACTTTGGATGCCACTATGCACCCTATGGGGCTTTGAAAGCCTTTTCATACACTTGAATTCTTGTATCGGAAGCTTGCATGACGCCTTGAAAGCAAAAAAAAAAAAAAAAAAAAAAAAAAAAAAAAAAAAAAAAAAAAAAGAATAAAAAATAAAGATAGATATCGAAGTTAGCAACACTCACAACCGGTTTGTTACCCTGCGCTGGGTGAGATGTGATATGTCGTAGGAACAGGAAGTGCGAAGGAGCAATAGTCGCTCGTAGACGTTAATATGCGCAAGCCCATATAAATGGTCGCAGAGTCCTGTCGACTTGTGGTACCGAAGTGCAGCTGCGTTGCATGCTTTTTGTGCCAGCTGAAGAGCTATTAAAGGGTCCTGAACCATATTTCCAAGTAATCTGCAAATCATCTCAGCATCAGAGTTGATTGCCTCACCAATCGATTGCCGCGAAAAATTCTCGAATCCGCCAAGAACGAGCGGAGTTAAAAGGACTTGTCGCACGCCTTACTCACGTTCTCTCTTCTACCATCCCAACGAGCGCGCTGGAAACTACACCGGGAGTGATGGCATGGTAGAAAGAAGTTACATCAGCGTGCGTCACGACCCTAAGCGCGCGTGATGAAACGCGATCGCTCTCTCCCGTTGGGATTCCTGTACATAGATGCTAGTGTGGCGGCTGTGTAACTTTAAGAGACTATGTAGCGCGGCGCCGGCACGTGGCGGCACCCCGCGGCAAGAAGCGCATCTGATCCAAACGACGCTCTTGATTTATGTATGCTTTTAGCCAATAGTATGTCATCTGCTGTTCGACGTCAAACAGCAGGCGCCGGACAGCTCCAAAGAGAGTGAGCACAGGCCTCTGTATGAAAAGAAGGCGCCTCAAAAAATGGCAACTTCGCGCTCCGCTCTCAACTCTCCTTGCCGCGCACGACTGCGAGATTTGGCTGAGATGTTCATAGCAGTGTCTGCTTTCCGCGGGATGTGTTTTAAATGCTAAGCATTTCTTAGCGAACTGCAGGCACTTTGAGATTTTCTATCTATCTATCTATCTATCTATCTATCTATCTATCTATCTATCTATCTATCTATCTATCTATCTATCTATCTATCTATCTATCTATCTATCTATCTATCTATCTATCTATCTATCTATCTATCTATCTATCTATCTATCTATCTATCTATCTATCTATCTATCTATCTATCTATCTATCTATCTATCTATCTATCTATCTATCTATCTATCTATCTATCTATCTATCTATCTATCTGCCTACGTCTGGGTGCTCCCCTTAACTTGGTGTAGACCAAAATTAGTATGGCAGGGTAAGAGGGTTTGACGATTATGTCTGGCTGGTCATGACATGAATAACGTGAAAATCCCGTCGCGTGCGTCATCAAACCCTTTCCTCCAGACACGTGAGGCACATACCCGCATACCACGGGCCGCGGTACGCGGGTATGCGCCACAGGTGATGGACAGTTTAAATCTATCCAGGAACGGCGAGAACAGACATTGGTAATTCAAGTGCGAGAGCGTTAAGAAAAACTGACATCGGCAGCGTGGACCCGACGAATGCAAAGAATAAATATCAGACCCAGCAGGAATCTAACCCAAGCATTCTGCGGGGCAATCAAAGTATTCTACCACAGAGCCACGCCAGGTCTCGGAACTGCTTTGGAAAAAGACCCTATGCAGGCATAATGTTGGTGAAACGTCAATTGTGGTTGCAGTGTTGGCTATCTAATTCTATAATCATTACATATGTACTCCTATGATACAGGCGTCACGTCGGGCTAACGTCACTTGTATACTTAAGCGCCATCAACTGAAGTTGGTCTACGTTGCACTAGCCAGGGCTACCATCCTCGCAAGCACAAGCGCCACTTATCAGCTTACTGCTTCTGGTGTTGATAATACCCGTGTCGCTGTCGGCACCGTTACGCAACTGAAAACAACTGGTCATATAAAACATATGCGACTGTTGAATGTATACGTCTGTGCGTACATTTGTAAATATCTTTGGCTTCATTTCGGAAAGTTTCTCTTAATAAAAAAATTACACCATAGTCACCTTCGCATGCTTCGCATAACATCGATTCCCGTGGTACGTGGGGTCTGCCGAATTTTTTTCACCAAGCCCGAGGGATGGTTCATGACCCCTTTAAGAAAGATGCGTAGGCACCACTATAAAAGTAACTCGCAGATTGCGGAGCGATAATGCTAGTTAACGATGTTCGAGAAAAAAGGGAAAAAGTTGGTAGGGAAAGACTCGTAACTTGTAGGCAAAAAAAGGAGAAACAAACCTTCACACATGTATGTGAAAGTTTGAAGAATTCGTACGTCAAACACAGCGAAATTGTATAATGATATCCTCACATCTTTCGGAAGTTGTACTAATTTGGAACTGAATTCACCAAGTTTTTCGCTTGTGAGTGTTTATTTTTTATCGGCTATTGGCCGACCATCTTCGCCATAGATATGCCATACATCACGAGTAATTGGTCTATATGCTCTTTCGAGCCGTTTTAACGCAGCAACCTTATTGTGGACACAAGTTGCCTTGATGATGATGATGATGACGACGAATTAACTTTATTCATGTCCAGAGAACACGCAGGGGAGACCCCGCATTGCTCTGGATCTACCGGTTATTCTGCAGACGCGTTATTGTATTCGGTGAGCCGTCTGCAATAAAAGCGTACATTCTTCGTATACGGGCTCGGAATTACTCGCACACTTGTAACCTTGCCCTGCCTACGGGCCGGTCACGGTACACTGATTCTCATTCTTCGCGGGCTTACCTGGACCGCAATATCCTATATGACGGGCAGGATATATATAGGAAAGCCAGGATTAAGACATAGGGCAAAATGCAACCTGTCCAGTCGGTGTCGTCGTGTCTGTTTACTGCAACTGATTGTGCGAAAAACGCGGTGGGTCTTATAATACCTGCGATATTGAGCTGCCTTAGTGTAGCTCATTTTTTGGGAAAGTTTCGCTTGCTCGAGCATTTGAAACGAAAAGTAAACTGACTGAAAGCGACGCAATTCTGAACACTGGATCCTCGTGAGCTTTGTCTCGGACTACGCGTACACTCGTGAGCAACGGTATACGGGCCACGGGAGCGCGTGTCGAAATTGCTGTCTAGTGGCGGGCCGTCCGCTGTCGAGAGCATTGCTCTGAACCGCACATTCGCCAGAGGAATGCTCTCGACAGCAGACGGCTCGCCACTAGACAGCTATTTCAGCACGCGCTCCCGTGGCCCGTATGCCGTTGCTCACGAGTGTACAAACCAAGAAATCACTTGCAAAACACGGTCGACCGCATAGACACGAATGGTCCCATGTCATTTTTTGAACAGCCGAAGCAGCATACTTCCTATATTTTTGCCTCCGTCGTCGCGCTTTCTCTGTCACAGATTCACCGGTTTCACTTTCGTTTAAATTAAGGGAAGATGTATTAAAATTTCATAGGCGGCGCAAGGTTGCTTTCTAGAAGTGGAAATGAGGTACTTGAGGACTGTACGTCTACGTGTCTAGGTTATTTAGAAATTTCATTTAAAAAAAATAAAAATAATAAAAACGCGCATGGAGACCCACAGTAGACATCGTGCACCGTTGATGTACGGTGCATACATATATGCTGTATATTCAAGCTGCCTGAATGTGCCTGGTCGAGTGTATGAGAAGGTTAGAATCATGGGTAATACTGTGGAAAAAAAAGTTCTCTCTGCCATTCATGCGAGAACAGCAAGCCAGGTGATGAGAGGCCTTCGCCACTATGACAACCGTTGTACATATCTAAATATTCATAATCGCGCCCTCATGAATGCTATTTTCAACCGATCTAGCTATTATGATTTCGAAACGATGATCCTTACTCTATTTCATTTTTACTTTTAAGCATCTACCTGACGCTCACAACGTCGAAAGATGTTACGCAAGGTGCGATTGTGCCCGCATTGCACATTTTCTTATTTTTTCGCTGCGTTGAAACGCACAAATAAATAGCAATAGTCCCTAGTATGGTGGTGGACGCAGGGCAGGCTTCTTTAACGCACATAACAAAAAAAGTAGTGTGAAGAACATAAAAGGGACAAGGTTCGTGCTGTGCCATCTTCTTCCAGTGTATAATATTAAAAGGCTCTTTTCTATGTCACAATATTTCATTCCTTCCCGAGATAACATTACCAGCTGAAAATATTTGCATGGGCAAACGAACGCGGTGCAACTAAGCGTCTCAGCATCTTGCTCGGTGGGTCTGCGCTATATACCGACTTACCACATGCAGCTGGCGGCGTCTTCTGAGCGCAGCGGCCGTACAGCGCGCGTGCGTCGCATACCGGACCACGCACTGCCCGCGCGACGGCCCTTCTTACCGCGGTGTTTTCTCTCCATAAAGTCTGCTATGTTTTTTTATTTTAATTTTTCTTTGTCACCTAGTGAAAGCGTGGGGTCTGTTTGACTGCGCGAACGCTTTTCAAAACACACACGTCCGAGAAGCGACAGCCGTATACTCACCTCTTTCTGTCTCCGCCGCTAGTGCGTTCTGTTGTACACGCGTTTCCGTTAGCCCGTGGAGCCGTCGACAGCGTCGAAATAGCTGCCTCGCTGAGGCTCTGCGACGCTGGCCGGCTGCCGCCTTATAACGGAACGCTATTCATCATCTTCGAGTGTGCACTCTCTTTCTCGAGGATGTTCACTTGTTTATTCTGCGGGATGGGTGCTCTCGCGCGCGCCGTTTCGTAGAAAACGCGGATTGAGCAATCCGCGTGGCGCGCGGTGGCAGCCGCGCGCGCTCATCGCCTACAGCCTGTTTGAGAGCCGGTGCACCGGTGCAGCACCATCACTGAAGGACCCGTAAATCCGGCGCTGCGGCAACAAACAGGGAGAGCCTTGACCAAGGGAAGCCGCCTGTTACGCATTCTGGCAGCGGTGCAAGAAAAGCAATGCAAGAGGAACCGTTGAGGCGGGTGCTCCCGACTGGGAAGGCAATGGGCAGCGAGGGGTGATTTGAGCTGAAGCTTGCGCGGAATGCGTCCACGGAACACGTGTCCCGCGTTGCGTATAGCAGTTGGAAAGAAACAGTGCGCCCAGTGAGAGAGAGCGCGCGGAGAGAGAAAGGTTAGTTGTTGGGGGAGAAGATGATAGCGCGGACTCGGCGCTGAATGTGTGTAGGGAAAGTGCACGCCGTAAACTTTTCGACGACTTGTCCGGGACGTCGAGATCATTGTGCGAGTACTACGGCAACACCATGACAACACATAAGGGACGAACGGGCGTTTCTCTCGGAAAAAAAAAAGAACGCGAAATGATGTTGGGACGCATCACAACGCATGCGAGCACGAGTTCTTCTACGCTGTCGCTCTGTGGGTGTCGCCTGAAGTTAGAGACGTTTATAATACGAAGAATAGACCTGCAGAGTCCAACACGGCAGCGTCAGCGGCGTATTTCTTCCAATGACACTGCGAGTGCCATTTAAAGGAAATTGTAATGCGACGAAGTCTGGAATTGAGGAATAGACGGCGTTGAGGCTAATTCGGCCTATACAAATGCATATACCTACACTGCCCCCAGGTCCCAACCGCGAAGCCCTTCCTTTGTGATAAATCCTGCTGTTTTTGACAACAAAACGTCACAGCGGTTTTATTTGTTGCTTCTTCAGTACCGCGTGTAATCGATTATTTGCTGGTGCCCGGACTCCGCAGCGCAATAGGTCTACTAATGGTGTTATGCACTTATTCCTCGTTTATTGCTCGACGTAATGTAATAATCGCCGGCTGCCGGTGGAGCCACGTCTTAAGTGTGGATGTTGATATGTAGCAACGTTTTCCTTGCATGCTTAACTGTTGCAATTTTGAGTGATTCAGCTTTTGTTGTAGATCCATTCGCGAGGCTGTATTGCAACAACCACGCAATGATCAGAAGGGTGAAAGTTGCTTCCTGAAGTTTGTGGCAGCTTATATATATGGACACGTGAAATGAATTTCGCTAATGTGAAGCCTTGGCAATATAATCAATTGATAAGCGAAAGCCGATTGAATACGCCACCCCGATTTACGAGCATCAGCTGATGAAGACCGTCTCCTTTTCGGTGCGGTCACTGCCAAGCTACAAAACTGAAAAGCATGCATGGCGTCATTCCCGCGGGGGGGCGTGCTAATGAAGAACTCCTTGCGGTTCTTCACGGCAATATGTATACCCATTATATCTGATTTAGTAGCCGCGCGTGGGTCACGCATGTGTATCAACACCTTCCGGTGTATACGCTCAAGAACAGCTCGGAACGAGGACACAGCGGCACGTCGTGCGTGAGGATTTCACGGTGCACGTTGCGTGTGCAAGGTCTATAAAAAATAAAAAAAAGAGATAGGAGAGAAAGCAAGAGCGAGCCAGATTCAGCCTTCGAAGCGGGTAATCGTCAACGCAGCTTGTCCAGAAGCGGAAGCTATTTACACGGAATTGTATGTATGTTTACCAAAAAAAGAAAGACTGCCTTCAGCCTGCACTTCTCCACAAGGGAGAGCGTTGCCAGGCGCCTTCTTCGCGTTGTTGTTCGTATGCGTTTCCAAGTTTCAAGCTTTCGTGTGAGGCGAACGCTCGGTGGAGCGTCAGGAAGGAACAGCGCCTGATGCATGCGAATGGAGGAGCTGTCAGGTGCTGGAGCGGCTGGGACAAACTTCGCAGAAGTGCGGGGCTCGGTCTCACTCGAATCTACGAGTACATCTAGCTGAGTGGGCATGTACATAAAACGTCCACTAATGCTTTAAGTGGTTTGTTTTCTCGCCTCGCGTTGAACAGAATAGGGAGTTTTAGAATAGGGGTACCCGATCTTAGGGTGACCCAGGGCTGGGCAGAGATACCCAGAAAAGTATTCTGGAATACAGATATCGAAATACATGCGCTGGAAGTCTAAAATACAGATACTGAGATACCTTTGTCTTTGACGTAACGGGATATTTCAGAGATACATTTGCAAAAAGCCGAAAAAAGTATCTCCGAATACAGTTACAGGAATACAGATACTGGAATACTTTTTTTTTCGGGGATGCTGATACGCCGCAAATACATTTATGAAAGTGCAGCATGCATAATATTGTGAATACTGTTGCAGCGCATTAAAACTTACATGAAAAAACTTCCCCATCTCCCGCTAAAGGGAACCATGTGTGGATGCGAAGCAGCGGGGAGATAATTAGCTTGAGCGGGAGGAACGTCGCCGCTCTCGTTTCACGGCAGCGGTCCGGGCGCTCATCGCGGCGCTGCACAGGAGAGAGAATGAGGCGCGCGCGCTCCGTCATTTTCACACCGCGGAAATACCGTGGCGCCCCCCAGCGGAGTATGCAGCTGTCACACCACCTGTCGTGCGCGCCGCTCCGTAGAGGATTCCTAGAGGAAAGGACGGGGAGGACCGTAGGAGAGGAGAGAGAGGGGACGTGCATGCGCTGTGGGGGGTGTGGGACGCGGGAGCCGCTCCGTAGAGTAGAGGATTCCTAGAGGAGAGAGGGGGGAGGGGACGCGCGAGCCGCTCCGTAGAGTAGAGGATTCATAGAGGAGAGAGGGGGGAGGGGACGCGCATGCAGGACGCGGGCGCCGCTCCGTACAGTAGATGATTCCTAGAGGAGAGAGTGGGGTTGAGCGTAGGAGAGGATAGGGGAGGGGACGCGCATGCGCTGTAGGGGGGTGTGGGACGCTCCGTAGGGTAGATGATTCCTAGAGGAGAGAAAGGAGGTGAGCGTAGGAGAGAGAGGGGGGAGGGGACGCGCATGCGCTGTGGTGGTGTGGGACGCGGAAGGAGGGACGGACTAAGCCCCCCTCCAAACACATGCAAGCAAGATCAAGGAATGGGGTCAAACCTGGGTGACAGACACCACCTGCCTAGCCATTGCTAAGCAGCCTCTCTGTGCTCTCGGCCATGACTCTGATGACTGTGATAGTGGTTGACCGCCTTCATATTACTACAGTGTTCTGGTTCGCGTAATGGGTGCTTCCCTACTTCATGAAAGTGGCCGGACGCGGGACGCGGGACGGGGGACGCGGGAGGGACGGACAGAGCCCCAAGCATAAGATGCTTGGCATCTAAAACACATCGCCCAATTCACTAACGAACACGAATGACTATAGAGTAAGCATATAATTATTAGGGGTGAAGCTCCTTAAGGCATAGACTAGTCCCGCGTCGTTGTCGTTGTCGTCGTCGTAGCCACCCCTGTGCGATGACGATGACGCTGCCATCACGGCACAGCACATGGAATGTACCCACTATGCGTCATAACGATGACGCTGATGACGATGAAGAATAAGCGTCGTCGCCACCTCTAGGTCTCAGAATGATCACTAGATGGCGCTGCGGTGCCATCTAGTGATCGACCACATGCAACCCACAACCATCCGAGGAACCTGCATCGATCTCGTCTTTGCAAACTTCCCACTACGACCCATCCAAGAACCCCTATCCCTCCACTTCACCGAACCATAAAGCCGTTATAATGAAAGCGGAACGGAAGCCATATCTTATGTAAATGGTAAACCACCACGGCTCACGACCAACGAAGAAAACACGGCTCCAGTACGAAAACGGAAAATCACGGCTCACGAATTAAATAAAATTTCTTAACATATACACACAGTGTTTGTCACGTCTTTGATGATGTACTGGGCAAGATTCCCGAAAGATTCACGGTTTTTACCGATGAACCTCCGGAGCTTCGCCCACTCATCATCATTCACTCCGTGGATATGCGTGGATTTTTTTATACAGAAAATCTTCTTTGCTGAGAAGGTTGTTCCTATAACTGCATTTAGGCAACAGCAGCTTCTCAAATATGCTGTCTGCTAGACAGCGTCGGTACGGCTTCAACACAACACTCGCGAACTTGCCAAGTGGCTGGCCTTCGAAAAAAAATTAGGGCTGCTGCACCAGCCTTGAAAGATAGGGACTTTGTTGTCCGCCTCTGCGGTTCTGCCGTCAGCGGCGTCGAGTGCTGTGCCACATGGGCCATTCTGTGCGTGTGGGGAACTCTTCGCCACCGTCCCTGTGTCGCCGAGTGGTAGCGCGCCTCTGATTGGCTTAGCACCAACAAGTCTTCCTTTCCCTTTTGCAAACACGTCAGATCATTTACGACAAAAAAAGTAACGAGATACCCTTGTCCTGCACAGTATCGCGATATAATCGATACATCGTAAAAATATTTCACTACTAAGATACAAATACATTTTTCAAATGTATCTCGATACAGAAATACAGACACTCAAAAGTATCTCTGAGATGCCATCGCGATACTCTTGTATCGCGATACTGCCCAGCTCTGGGGTGACCCAAACCAGCCACCGCATTGCGTTGCCGAGTTGCCCCGCACAGCGGATGCACTTGAAAGTGCTCTATTTAAAGGTCCGAGAAGATAGGCGCGCTGCTGCCATCTACCTGACTCTGGTGCACTTATGTCGGTTTGGGATGCCCCGGTCGTATTCTCCCCTTTATAATGCCAGCCTTGCGCACTCGGTCCTGAAGGAGCACCACTCATGTTCTGCTGCGTACTCTTTCTCTCATCCGCCACCCCGGTTTTCACAACCAAGATCCGTAGATGAATCTTGTTCGTAAGAAAATTGCAGCTGATCCCGGTGATTGACAAATTATTGACAAAGAATAGCACCCGACGGACAACAACACGGAACTCTTATACGAACGAGGAGGTGGCGCGGGTAAAGCGAACACGCCCATTCATATATTCTTGATGAATCCTTTTGAGAGGATTGATCGGGGATCGGGGGTCCTCAGGGATTACTGCCGGTAATCCCTGAGCACGGCCACGGGTCAACCATTATAGTGAGCGTCTTATTATGGAATGTGGCTGTCCAATCGCAAAGAGCTCCTACGAACAAAGTCTTCGCATGGGGAGGGAGGGAGGGAGGGAGGGAGGGAGGGAGGGAGGGAGTGGAAACGCAACACATCTGAACACACAAGTGTAGAAGCTTGGGTGAGTTGGTTTAGGTTCATGATGGCGCAGTTCACAGCGCGGGAACACTCTGTCCAATTTTTCCTGTCTTAGCGCGCTGTGAAATATGCCATCATGAACATCTGAACATTTACCGGTGCGTGAAAGCGGATTTGGATGATACAAAAAGCGAAACAGAAAATGGGGCAAAAAGGTATACGAAAGAATTTCCTCTTCTTCAACATTCTTTCCGTGCCTTTATCTATCAGAGCTGACTGTGATTGACTTCGTACACTGCACAGAGGAAAATAGTACGAAGAAGTAGTGCGTTCAACCAAAGGACGAGGGCGTAGTGCCGTTAAAACGCAAGAGAGCGAGCGGGCAACGTCGTCAGCACTCTGTAGTCAATGGGCGATTTCTTCCCTCAGCTTCGACGGTCAGTGGTCAGCATCTGCGAGCAGCTTGTCTCTTTCATAACTGATATGATGGAAGGCGCAATGTAAACAGTATCGTGACGTTCACTGGCGTAGCTCTCAAGCGTTTTTACCGAATAAGTGGGGAAGAAGAATGCGCCCTCCTCAGCAACACGAAGCCACGTGAATTGGAGCAGGGTTCAGTTGATGGCTGGCCTATAGAAAGCCGCTACCGAATCTTGGCAACAAGTCATTGAAGTTCTGATGAGCCAGCGTAATCTCACGCCCCAGCGAGCGGGGCATGTTATTGCTTTCATTCTATAAATGCACCCTGGAATAGCCTTGACCGCTACTGTTGGCACCGTCGAGAAGCTTTGTCTGTCTCGCCAGGCACTCAAGCTGATGCCGCTGCTTGATTTCATTACCACGTGTGTCACTGCCAGCTCCTGATGATGCCATCCTAACCCAGCGAGTCAGAAAAACGTGCACTGTGTCTTTTTATAGTCTTCATGTACGACGGGCATACTCAGTTTTTGTTTGACTGTACCCTGGGAAAATAGGCCGGCGCTGGGCTGGCTTTCACTGTCGTAGATAATGAGCTTTTGCAACTAAAAAATGCAAAAAAAACTAACAAAAAAAAAAACACGAAATAAAAATGTTGGTTAAATAATACGTTACGTATCCAAGGACGTGTCCTTTAATAATATTTGTACACTCATAACACGATTCACCAGAAACTCGCGAACGTTTCACTTACAAAAACAATCAATAAATTTACAGTTACAACGCGAGAAAAAAAAAAAAACAACCTCGCAGCCAACGAAACGTATGGAAACATATAATTTCAAACACTACATGCCATATGTTAATAGCACACTTCTTCAACCAAAGCACGAAAAATTGCTGCAAGTTCACATTGCGTTCCCGTAAGGCTCATGAATTCTGCGTGACACCACCGAGCAACGCCGGGGAATGAAACGCCAGCAAACGCCAAGAAACGCCGACAAAGACGCTGCGCGTGGCTCGGCAGTAAAAGCGGGGCTTCGCCGCAGCACCTGCGCTCCTTCTCTTGTGCCGGCGAGTACGCCGCCTTAACGTCTGCTGTGCTCTGCTCGCGTCCGTGCATCATTCCTGGGGCACCGCTCGGCAAGCGTAACAGCGTGGACGAAATCAGACTGCTAACTCACTCACCATTCATGTTCTGTCATAGATGCTCCACTCTATAGGTCGCTATCTGTGAAATAGGTGCAAAGTGCTGTGACGGCGCGTCTGTTTGTCCGAATATATACACTAAAGGACCAATAAGAACTGTCCTCGTTTTCCAGAAAAATAAAATCACCCTAAAGCGGTTCGTAGAAGCAGGTGCCAACAGGGCGTAATGTTGGACATGTTATTCACCTTCGCGAATGATACGTCTGATGAGCCATTGGCAAACATTACACATAGACGAAAAGATTGGCGAATTTGTCTCTCTTATCCACGGATATAGAATGACTATCCAGCTTCTTCACGTATTGCGAGGGTCTCTCTCTGCAGTGCTTATTTACGAATATTTTTTTGGTTCGGCACAGCGCAGCAGTTGATTTTAGAGGGGCTCTCTTTGATGTACTACCAAATGAGATGCGCATAGGTGGCGTTGTCTTGCGAGCCAACACGTCATCAACATGAGCACGATACAAGCTTTTTCAAAAACACAACACTCTACAAAATTAGATGCATGTAGGTGGCGTTGTCTTGCGAGACAACGTGTCATCATTACGAGGACGACACAAGTTTTTCTTCTAAAACAGCACTGCGACAATGGAGGTGCAGGGCAGGACTGCTGTGCCAGTTGTGGGGATATTTTAAGGCTGAATTCGCAAAACTTCTCCTTCGTAAGTGCATCTCACATTGGTCAGCCGGCTTCGCTAATATGTCCCGCGTCGTGATTGGCTGAAATACTCTATTACGAAAACATTTAGCGTAAGACGGTTTTGTGAATACTTACCCTGATGAGCTTTGTCCAAGAAGTGACAATGCCAGCGTAGCTTTGCTTTTGTTACAAGAATGGGCATGCATATTGTACGAATGTTTTCTTTTTTTTCACGTCATTAGAGACACACAGGCAAATTAAACTACTGTTTTATCAAAGTCTCGCCATTTACCTTTGTGTTCTCGTACTTTTCGTATCTTTTTTTTTTGTTTTAGTTTTTTGCGAAGTAGATGATAGGATGTATGTCTTGCTTGACACTCTTGCGTTTTTGTCATTATGCATTCCGCCTCTCCGTGTCTGTTTGTTTAAGACTGTCACTATGTCGTCATCATCATCGCCGGGATGCAGCACGTTGTATATATATCAAAATACACGCCTACGTACTGCTATTCTTTCTCTCTTTCTCACACTGAACTTACATTTCTGAACGCCGGGCTAGAAGCTTGAATTGGCCATTTGCCATCAGTGCTCCATATCAGAAGCCGGTCTGAGAACTGGCTAACCTCCCTGTCCTTCCTTTTCTCCTCTTCCTCCTCCTCCTCAGGAGTTTTGCTTGTTGCAAGCATTACACCAGTGCTCACACCGAGGCAATATAGGTAAACGACAGTGTATAGGGAAGATACTTAGGCCGGTCGGTGCAGCATAGTTCGAATAGTGGAAATTCCAGAGCGCTCAAACGATCGACAAGGAAATAGGCGACACAAAAAATGTGTGTCTCGACGCATCTTTTGTCCGTCGCCTGAGCGCTGGAATTTTCACTATTTCAGGTAAATTTCACCATTTGAGGTATTTGAGGTAAATTTGAGGTGCAGCCGACAGTCTTTATTATCTGAGTTGATGATATAAGGAGCACAAGCCTGAATGACAAGCCTAAACGAGGCAGTTTCTCTTGGTCCTAATCATAGGTCGGCAAACTCACTCATGAGTCGACTCACTCTGACTCAAACCGACACGTGAGTCTGAGTTTTGCTGACTAAAATTTTGGTGATTCTGAACCCGGAAGAGTCCGGTTAAGCGGGAGTTTAGTCAGTCTGCGTCTGAGTGAACCCAGCCGAGCTTAAAGGGGCCCTGCAACTCTTTTCTGAGTTATAAGGAAATAGTCTCACTGTTAGCGCATGACGCTTCACAAATCACATGCTGCAAAAAAAAAAAAAAATGTAGAAGCTGTTAAGTACGAGCGGAGTTACAGGGATCTGTCGCACGCTTTAAGCTATTTCTCTCTCCTTTCATACCAGCGAGCGTGCTCAAAGCTACGAAGGGATGTGGATGACAAGGGGGGCAAGAAGTGCGTCCCTTCGTCAATGCGCGTCATGATTTTGTGCACTTTCTTTCCTTTCTTTTTTTCTTCGAGTGTGATGGCGCGCGGGCGCGTGGCGGCATCCCGCGGCGGCCACGGTAACTATGCAGCTCACGATGCTCAAATCAGTCAACGGCCGTGGACTTTGGGTATATGGCATTATTTGTAGAGAGGAGAGGGAGCGATGGAGAATTAATTGTCAATTCCAGGCCGCGTGCTGCGCTATAATGTTTGGCTGGCGTGTTCTCGGGAGCCTCGACTACCCATCGGCAGCGTTTTCTGACCATGCTCAAAGAGTGTTGCAGGGTCCCTCTAACACTGGTGTTTCGGATTCCGAGTGAGCTCGGCTGGGCAAAACTTTGGTGTGTCTGAGTTTGAATGAGCACCAAGCAAAACATATACATCTATTTTGTTTGTATTTTTAGTGAGTCCGAGTGAGTTCCATTTGGTTTGTCCACCCTTGGTCCTAACTGCATGCAAGGTGACTGCTTCACTGGGTTCGAACAACTTCCCTCAACTTTCATTTACTCCTTAATACTGCACCCCCCTCTCCCATTTTCTCCTTTTCAGTTCCACATTTTCCAGTCGCTAGGAAACCGGTAACAACGCTGCGAGGACGGTTTTCACGCCACAATGTTTCAAGTGCGTTATGGCAATATTCCGACCGAAATTTCGCGACCGGAAGCACACAAGGAGTTTGACTACCACAGAGAGAAAACTATGTATGAAGCTGCCGCTCCCTATTGGTTATATAAGGCGCAGCTTAGCGGTCGCACTTCCTGATCACCAGCTAAATATGAAGAAGCTAGTGCTTCGCGAGAATTATACCCGTGTCACACGAGGCAGCTTAAGTGCACTTTGAGGGAGTGCACTTCGCCGCTAGTGTCACTCGCACGCTGTCACACGGGAACGCTTAGTGTCATTCGCTACAAAGTGCACTTGCCGGCGAGTGCGTTCGCCGAACTCAATTCGCTACGACGCGTGTCTAGCCTCGGTAGTAATGGCTCGAGAATAAGTAAGGTATTATCTGAAATCGAGTTGATAGCATTTTTTAAACTAGCGTTTTCGTTATTAGGAATATTCTGATGCATTAAAACACAGTACACCACAAAAAACCTACTCTGCTATTCTCGCTCTCAGTTAGTTTCAGCCACGACCGCCAGGGGCATGCCCAGCCCACGCCGTGCAATGGCCGCAGCCGCCGCGTTTGTGCGTAAAGTTTATTTTAAGGGCTGCTTATATCTGTAACACATTATTACTTAAGAAACGTTGCCTGAAATAACAAATGTCTGTCGCGCTAGTACACTTCCCTTTCTCGTGTAGCAGCGCGCCGCCGCAGTGACATTCGGGGGGCGTAAGTGCACTTGCTCAAAATGACACTAAATTTGCCAGTGTGACCGGGGTATTACAAATCCTCTCTGCTGTGTGCTTTCACAAGGCAGGCAACTGTTGCAAACTGGCAAATTTCTTGAAGGAGGGTTAGTGCTCACAAAAACACTTTACGCTAAAATTTTTGTAAGGAGGAATTCCAACCCGTCTTGCATGCTTCAGATATCAGCGGAAGCGCCGTGCTAAAGGCAGTGCACACTTACGAACGAAGAGGTGCGTAAAATGTGTATTATATGCTTTCTGGTCCTCCTCTTCCCTAAATCCCGTGCTGTAGCACCCGTTGTAAAGAAAAAAAAATACCGTTGGTAAAATAAAACAAAATAAATAGAAGAAGCTATCGCCTGTCAAATTCACCGTGCGAGAAAACCTTTAGAGGGCGAAATTCTGTAGCGTGTTTTCGACCAGCATTCGCCGATGTGCTTAAACTTTATGCAAAGTAAAGGAAGAAAAAAAAAAAAGGAAAGAAGCTGCGTCTCGGAGCACCGGCGGCTCTTGGTTGCGCAAACACTGCGGGGTATACCCCGCTGAACAAGAGGGTACACAATTCATCTTTCACGAATCTGCCAGCAGCATTTCCCCCCGCTCTCCCGATGAGTGCGTTTCGGGCCGCACAGACAGACGGGCGTATAGAGGCAGCGCCGCCCCCAAGGGGAGCGCGTTCCGGTCGCTGCGGCTATTTTGGACGCGCCGGAAAGATGCCTGCTGAGCATCGGGTTTCATAAACGGTGACTCAGGCACCTCTTCTTCGCTTTGTTTTTCGACGCCGCTTCGTATAGCGGAAGTGAATTCACCTGTCGTACCCCTTTCCGCTCCATCCTTTCTGCATCTGGTATCGGGTGAATCATTTTTTTTTGTTATTTGCTGCGGCCCTACCGCGCTTTCGTTTTAGGAATGCAAGGCGTTTTAGGTAACAATACGGGCACCAGCTTTACGGAAACCTCGCGAGGAGAGAAGCAAACATGCTGGCTTCGAGAGACGTCTTACTTGTCTGGTTTCAACGCGGGGCTGAAATATCGGCAGTCCGCTTCAATGTCAGCGAAAAACAAAACACAGCCGCCGCGAGCTGTGTTTATGCGGGAGCGTGGTGTAGCCATGCAAAAGGAATGGCGAATAAGCTTTGCTGCAGCATGGAGGTCTTTACTCTTACTTTAATCGCTCTTCTATTTGTGCTAACAAAACCACATATCATCAACGTCTCTCAGTTTTCTTTTGTACGTTCTTAAGAAAAGCACATGTCATCAATTTCGTCACTTTCGCGAAAAAGGGAGAAAAAAGTGCACTTGAATTCATGTCCAGAAACTCTGCAGAGTGTGTATGCTTCTCCATTCAAGTTTTCACGCCAAAAGGCTAGCGTGGCCCGGACAAAAATTGCGGCGTTTCGGTCATCTGCTTTGCGCTCACATAACGCTAATAGCTGTTGAAGCTCAGAAAATTTGATAAGCACTAGCCGAGAACAGCGCCGTGGTACTGCTTTATGTCATATACTGCATCGAGCGCTGTGTCGTGACAGATTATGTAACACATATTAGGTCTCGGCGTTTACGTCAGTTATGACTTATATAAATTACCAATATATGAGGCCGGTAACAAAAAGTTAAAGGCTATTGATGGCTTTCACGTTCAGAGTACATTTTGGGCTCTAAAGTTGGTAGTGTATGTAGATTCTCATGGTGTCGTTTGCACTTGGCAGGAAAACGAAAAAGAAAAAAAATGCGAGGTTGAGGAATACGTTGATTTTGCTGGTAACCGTCTTGTGTTATTCACGGTTTGCACAAACATTGCACAGAAGTTGTTCAAAGTGAACAGCGTGCTTGTCGCTGAGAACCTCAGAAGAAATATGGTAAGGTTGCTGCGCTAAAACGTGCGCAATGCCTTTCATGCAAACTTGCCGATTTAGAAAGCATTATTACAGCTCGCTGTTAAAGGTGCCCTGCAGCCTTTCTACAAGTAATGATCGAATGACCTCACTATAAGATTACATTGCCTCGCGAATCTCCTGCCTTATATATATAAAAAAATATCGAATCGTTCACGTGCAGTCACACGCGCACATATCTAACTCACACAAATGGGAATTGGTTTGATATATCGTATAATTCGATTTAAAACGCTTAAAGAATTTACCGTAATTTCGGTGCCAATTTTGGTGCGCGGGTTGGCTTCACGGCACTGCTTGACGATAATGTAGGAAAGGTAGCTTCAAGGCAATAAGCGGGGGTATTTTGTTTCGTTTTCATTTTACCACGTTTTGTAGCTGGGGGGTGTGGGTTATATGCGGTGACAGGTTATAAGCGAGAAAATACGGTATCAATGTAATTAGCAACTCGAAATCTTCATACGCAGCTTTGCGTACTGGTCGGGCGCCGGAAGCTTCTAGTCCGCCTTAGCCCTAGTCGGCCTTGTTCTTCAATATTATAGTACTCAGTGCGCTTCTTGGGATGCTTCACTCAGCGGCGACGTCGAATTTTCGTTTCCACTTTTGACTGTGTTGATCATCTCCAGCCTTGCGGAGAACAGCCGGTTCTTCCGTTTCGCGGCAGCTATCGCTTTAGCAAAGGAAGCAAAGAGCCGTGGAGAAGCGAACGGTGACCGCGCACGACGGACGAGGAATCACGGAAGAATGCACGTGATGGCTGGCAAGCGGTAGTTTCTACTTGTTCAGCGAGGCGCCTCTCTATCGCGCCGTTCGCTCTTCCAAATGCTTGCGGGAGAGATCCTTCCGTGAGGAAAAAAGCAAACTTCTTGTGGGGAAAAGCCAACTTCTTCAGGCGTTTTGCGCCACCCAGTTTTCGATGTATGAAATGCTTTCGGTTATTTTCGCTCGATGCAGTCGTAGATTTTCCTATGCATTCACGTTAAAGGATTGTCGTGTTCGATTCGGATAATTCGATTTACCCTGAGTTCGACATAGACGAGGTTGACTTTATAAACGGAGTCACAGGCAGTTAACGCAGGATACTTGCGCTTTCTCTTTTCTTTCATCCCCACGAGCGTGCTAGAAGCTACACATTGTTGGGAAAGGGAGGGGGGGAGCTGTTGCTGGCAAGGGAGCAAGAAGTTACGTCACCGCGGGTCGTGGCCTTGGAAACGTGTTCTTCCCTTTTCCTTTGAGACGTGTTGGCCGCAATACTTCCAGCCCAAACAAGCTCGACGCCGGCACGTGGCGGCGCCCTGTGGCGGCCCCGGTACCTACATGACTGTAGCGTACTACCACGACCCGATAATACAAGCCAGAGCAAGAGGAGGGGAATCGATTGGCGTGCTCGGTTAATTGTTAGACACAACGTAATGAGGCCGACAGACAGTGAAGCCAAGGAGAGCATAGGCAAACATTACTTGTTGTTTTCGACTGTGGTACAGTAATGTCAAAAATGGAAATTAATTAAAGTGGATGAAAAAGCAATTTGCCGTCTGTGGGGACCGAAGCCACAGCCTTCGAACTTGTGGTTGTGGGTTAGGCCCCCCCACCAACGGCAAGTTCTTTTTCCACGCACTGTAATTCCTTTCGATGTATGTCGTAATTACACACTACTGTTAAAAACTGAACATAATGTCCCTTATGCTTTCCTTGTCTTTATTCTCTGTTGGCGCCATTAGGTGGTGTCTATTAATACACGACGTAGCAGAAGCAGCGACACGCAACTGCCGTGCTTAAGTCTGGCCGAGCTACGTGAGCGCGTGGTATGCACTGTTCTTTTCCTGCGCAGCTTGACCGACTGATTGTCGCCAAATTTCAGATTCAGCATTTCGAAGCGTCTTCGACAATCTAAACATCGAGCGATGTTTGTTAAGGCGTCTAGGTCGCGAGGCGCGTACAAGAGGACAAGCGCGCGCTAGTTAGCGTACCGGTGGTTTTAACGCGATAGCGTTAAAGAGCTCGTTTCGCAGAAATTCCGGCGTCGGAGTCGGTGTCGGCGTCGTTTGGTTGTGAGCGAAAAATCATCATCTTGTCCGTGACCGAAAAATCGAGAAAGATGCAAATAAAAGAAATAGTCTTAATTTCAGGGTCCGAGTGAGCATCGAACCCAGGCCGCCTGCGTGGCAAGCAGGTGTTCTACCACACAGCCACGCGTATGCTTCGAAATGCATTGAAAATAACTTCCTCTGCTTGGAAATGCAGTGAAAATAACTCTTGCTTCACAAACAGACGCGTCCTGTATACATACGTCACAATACAACATGTAATATCGCAGTAATATTGCGTGGTACAAGCGTGCATTGTCATCGGGTGTCACAACATGTGAATACCATAACGACTTCGTGGTTTGAAGCCGGCCACGCATTACAAAAGGCACACACGTTACTGCGCGTATTCCCTTAACACCACGTAATGGGTGCATAGCAAGTATGCACCAAGTGGTTGAAGTACGCATTAGGGACAGGATATCGCTATCGCGTTCAACTCTTAAAGGCGAAGCTTAACAGTCCCCCCAATTTTTTTTAGACGACGATGCGCATCGGTAAGAGCCCTCGTAGACGGCTCAATACGATTCAAGTGACCGACCTCAGGCATGTAGTGTCTGATAGAGCATGGGAGTAGTACGTGGATTACCGCATCACATGATTAGAGGAGGCAACCGTCGGTATATATATATATATATATATATATATATATATATATATATATATATATATATATATATATATATATATATATATATATAAACCAAAAATATCGCAGTCTGCCGAAGAAAAAGCGAACAATTTTCGGCGCTGTCTTTGAAACGAAATTGGCTAATTCCCAGCTACATGCAGTGCAATAATAGTTGGTTCAGATGTTCACAAAAGCCTTTACTGCAGGTCAGATGGGTTTTCTGACTATTTAGAAAAAAGTTCTGCGGGGCCCCTTAAAAAAAGTAATTGTACGGGATCTTAGGAGGAACTCTACAATAGTGCGTAAGCATTGTGCTCGCATCCGTCTCGCATCCGTCTCATTGTGCTCGCATCCGCGGTCTCGCTTTGGTGGCACCCTGAGCACAAGTCTTACCATGATCATTAAATGTCTTTATTTCGGCCATTGCACACGCGCTGTCTTGTGTGCGAAGTCTTAGCTAGGATATGAGGAGGAGAGGAAGAGAAGAAGAATAAAAGAAAGGCCAGGAGGTTGAACAGGAGTGAGCCCAGTAGGCTACCCTGCACTGGGGAAGGGGAATAAAACTTAGAGGAGAGAAAAGTCACTGTTGCAGCCGACGTAACAACCGTTCCGCGCTTGACATCAGAGACGGTGAATCAGTCCGGTATCCTTAATAAATCGCATATCAGTGCGGGCAAACAACTCGACGAGCTGGCTTCCACGAAGGAAGTGCTTCAGGAAACCATCAGCGTTTGCGGAAAATGCACCAAGCGTCTAAACGCGTTTCTTCCACGTGCGATATTCTTAAGGGTGTTCTGTTCCGCTTTATGACCCATGCGCCTGTGGCGTAATGGTTAAAGCATTGGGTTTCTGTACTGTGGGCCCCGAGTACAAATTCAGTCGTCCTGTTTTTCTCACTTAGTAGGCGCACATTCATGCAAAAGGAATAAATCTTTCATTTACCATCGTTCTCTTACCATCTTATCTCTTTCATGGATATCCATGAGCAAAGTGTCCCCCTGCCATCGCCGCCGCGATTATTGTCGTAACTGTCGACGTCATTGTGTTAACAAATAACTTGGGCTTTGTGAACAGAATTGAAGGCTGCTTTTTGAGCAAAGTCTGGAACGTTGCGTTCAATCAGAGCATTAACTACTGACAAAGTAAAAATAACTTCAAAGCCGAAGTCCAAAAGAAAGGCAGGAGTCAGTGGAAGATGGAAGCTTGTGATGAAAATTCGTAAACAGGGTTTGTGCCGGAGCCGACGTTAAGACAAGCGCACTTGTCTTCTTCAACGCTGCAAATTCAATTAGTTGCAGCCTTGAAGAAGACAAGTCGGCTCCAGCACACAAACCCTGTTAACGAATTTTTTTCCAAAGCCGAAGGAATTTATTAAGTCTACAAGTTTTTTTTTCCACATGTTTGTGTAATACTTGACAGAAAGAAAGGTATACGTCGCTCCGCTGTGCCTTGTGAGCAATTTTGTATAAGCTGCTAGAAAGCGAGATGCACACCTCCGAAAACGGGCAAGCAGCCAGGCTGAAAAACTGCTTCGGCCGCATTCGACTCAGAGATGCTTGCTTAAGATTGCACTCAATCATCTGAGTCATTCTTGAGCAAGGTTGGCGCCGCCTTTGCTGCTCTCCTTCTCGGTTGAGATGTATCACTGCAGGCGCGCTCCTTCCTTGAGGTGCACCAAACCGAGCGCCTCTGATTGCGAGTAAATGGGTACAAGCACGCTGGTGCATCAGCGACACCAGTTGGACGCAATCACACGCCTGCTGTACAGGGCATGGCGGCCCCCCGATGCACACGGGATGCTCTTTTTCCGTCTCTTCTTCCCCCCGACGCGGGCCTTGGTTCGCGCAGGGCCCCACGACGGAAAAGCAGCGAGATGAATTTGCCCCGGGCAACCCTGGCGGGGTTGGGAAAATATATTTTAGGACGCTGTTGTGAAGGCCTCTTTCCCTCTCCTTTCACGCTGCCCCAAGAACGTGCGCTCTTCTTTCACCTTCCTGCGGTATCCTCTTCTTCTTCTCCTTTTTTATTTATTCTTCCTCCACCTTTGGCTAGGTCAATTTTTGCTCGAAAAAAAAAAAAGAGGGAGAGAGAAAGAGCGGGTAAGGAGAGAGGCTTCCTTCACTCTCGTCACCGCGCTCGAGTCGCGCTGGAGCTCAGGGTTCAGACACGAAGAAGGCCACCAGGCAGGAAGAAAGCAACGAGCGCTCTTGGAAGGCAGCTCCACCCACAGGGTTGACACGCGGTTCCCCGTCCGTGCCGCAGCTCCTGACTCATCAGGTGACCATCACTGTCGGTTTCCTCGCGTCGGTACACTGCTTTGTTGGTCGCTGCCACGGTTTACTTAACTCTTCTTTCACGCGATCTCTAGGTTGTCGTCGCCTCACCGTTGAAGTATCGTTTTTCTGGGCTCCGAAGCGCACGTCAGGATGTTCGAGCTTCCGCCGTAAGTGTGGCCTTTCTTGTCATTCTGAGTGGCGGTGCTTGCATTTTCGACCAGGGCGAAGGACGGAGGTCGTTCTTCTCTCGAATTGTTGCCTCAGGTGCTAGAGTCTGCGACCTTAAAGCCCAAAGCGTACTCGAGGCGTTTCGCTAGTGCCCGTGGAGAGAAGGAACCTCGTATGCGTCGTGTTGTGCCCAACAAGACGTGTTCTGGCACTGATGAAGCGAAAGCGACCGTTACGTCGCCTTGAAGTAATGCGCACGAGTTGTCTCGTGTCATGCTTGTCCAACCAACAAAGTGTGTGTGGTCCGGGCGTAGGGAGTTCGCCTCTCACGCGAAAGCAGGGGAGTTAAGACATCGTGTTAATCTTGTTTTCCCCTTTCGCTTACATGATGTGAACAGAAAGAAACGCCCCTGGAAATCGACATTTCGGGAATGGAGGTATAGCACTTGCACGTTGTACCGGTGCCCTTTTCGGGCATCTTCATTACATTTTTGTTAAATTAACGACGTTATTCGCAGTTTATTCGTGCATACCGAACCTGCAATACAATAATGAGAAATTTGACTGTTGGGCAATAAGTAATGCTAATGTCACCATGGAAGTAGGGAAAGTGAGCGTAATTAGTGGTCTTCGGAAACAACGTTGCGTCCTCATGTGCGGCGCGGATTGCACACGTCCAAAAGCCTGGCTATTACTGGCATTGTTACCAGTAATAGCCACGTTTTTCCGAACTTTTCACTTGTTCTCTTTAGGGTGTTGAATTCAGTTACTAGCTGAGACAATTCAAACAACACATCAGTTCTGCTGGCACTCTGTATTATGTATGTTGCTATTCCAAATTGGTGTATAGAAATGTGCATTTTAATTTCCTCACTACATAAATATAACAAAGACGTCCCACGAAAGACGGCCTTCCCCTGAAGCACAAACTCCATGCTTCCGTACTTGTGGTAATGTCGACTGGAACCGCTTTGCTGAAAGAAACCGTTCTCTATCACCTAACCAACCTACGAACACCTGAACATGGCTGAAGGACAGCAGCGAGTATCTATTAGTACTGTATATATTGTCGTTTTCCCAAACGCATACTCGCTCCTCCCTGAAAGTCGGCCATATTTTGTTGCTAGTGATCATTCATAGACAGATGCTACGCTCACAAAAGCCTGCCTCACAGCTCCCTTGGCGCTTTATGAGATAAATAGGTGGTGCAGAAAGAGCGATAAAAATATAGCCGGCTGGTTTCAAGTCCGAGAAAGAGGAACAAAACAAAAACAAAATTATGCTTCGTCATCGCAGTCACACCATGATCATTGGTGCATTTGTGGACTATGCAGTTTTGAGCTAGTCTGAACTAACGTATAACATTTTTCAGCGTGAACCACCTGAGAAAAAAAGTCGACTAAGAAATGCAGCGTAGAAAGGCGTGGTGTAACCCTCTTTTGATAATTTAATGCGAGTTTGTTAATTGAATTTGTATTGGCGCTTGCAGGCCGGACACAACGCACAAATCGTGCTTCATTTCATTACGCTGTGCACCTTTTCATCTGTCAGCTCGCATTTGACCCGCTGTAAATCAAGTTCGCTAGAGAGAGAAGGCTTGTAGCCACCAAAGCGAGCAAGCCACGCATACGTTCCGGTAACCCACCCACCAGAAGGTCATTCCAGTTAGCTCGTCTAGCGCGGAACGGTCCCCAGATGGAAATGGGCTACGTTAATGCTAGACGTTGCCCAATTCAGAAGGCTTTTCGTGCCTTGGGGCAATAATTATTACTCTTGCGCAAGTACGCGCCATGTCTCGTAATTTTCTTCATGGGTATCGTTTGCTCGTTGAGGTTATGGCGCGTAGCAACCGTTTAATTTCCGCTCTACTTGCTCCTTGCATGGCCGCACACTATGACGATCACTGAATGCATATGGTCTCTCTGGGATCATGCTGCCCATTGTTGCTAGCGTGGGTCTGCAGAGTGTGCAGCGACGGTTAAGAAAAAGAAATAACAAACAAGTATATGACAGCATGAATTATTATTATCATCATCATCATCATCATCATCATCATTATTATTATTATTATTATTATTATTATTACTATTATTATTATTACTATTATTATTATTATTATTATTATTATTATTATTATTATTATTATTATTATTATTATTATTATTATTATTATTATTATCATTATTATTATTATTAGATATTAAAACACATATATACAAAGGACGGAGGATAGGTAGAGGCTGAATATAGGAAGAAGGGAGGAAATAGGAAAGAACTAACCGGATGACCGACCACAAGTGCAATAGCGAAGAAATGAAAAAGAACAGAATGCGCCAGGAAGAACAGAACAGACACGCCTGAACAGCAACAACGACAAAGACGAACTACTCCACAAACGGGAAGTTCTGCTTAGTTTCCTAAAGGAAATTAAGCTGAACAGGCGATCGTCGAGGGTATGCCTTTAGTACCTGGTAAAAATAAAGCACAATAGACGCTACAAAAAGGTGAGACGAACGGGACGAAGCGCTACTAACAACTGCTGTTAGTAGCGCTTCGTCTTGTCTGTCTCACCTTTTTTGTCCCGTCTATTGCGCTTTATTTTTACCAGGTATGCATCACCAACTGGTCCAAACTTCTACTCTTCTAAAGTATTCCTTTAGACTTGTTGGGCACTGCATAAGGGATATGCGGTTTCTGCGGAATCTGTGTGTACGACACCTTTGTGAATGGCTGGAGCGGAGTTATCATTTTTGTACTGAAGTCATTGTTAATGACGCCATACTTAATGAAATCATCTTCCATACATTGCCCATGCGTCCTTTTCGGTGTTAAGGCCACAGCTTTCGAGATGAATTTTTAACGCACGTTTGATGGTGGAATGGAGCGAAAGACGCTGCATAGAGCATGGACCAAAGGACTTTACAAAAAAAAAATAATAGTAGATTGTCCGAATCGCAAGAAACACCGCGAGTAACAGCCTAGAGGTGCTCCAAGACTTGGCGCTCAGTAGCAGAAGCGCTTATTTTGAGCTGTTTCACTTTAAAAGCCACACGGTGGAGGCGGCTCACATAGCCCTTGATTTTTGGCACATGCAGCCTTTCAGTTTAGGACACGCCGAAGGCTCGGACAGGCATCCTTGCCTCACGCGGCCCGCACGACTGAAAAAAGCCTCACGGTCGTGCGGGGCATTCTGCAGGGCCTGGAAAGTAGCCACGACGAAACGATGAGCTCCGCGAGATGGAGCTAGATTGTCATTAGTAGCCAAGCCGTCGGCATCAACTGGAAAGACGATACCGGATAAAATGGCGCATGCGCTCAGGACGAGCGGTAATATCGCTGCAGAGCAAAGAAAGGACTGAAGACGGCACAAGTGGCAAAGCTCTCACGTGTCTGTTACTCTGTCAACATACGGCCGCAACTACATTTTTCGTACCGAATGGGGCAAACGCGAGAGAGCCCAAACGCTAAAGAAAGCGTGGCTGCTGTTTTTCAATTAAACAGCTTCTTCATTGAAACTGGAAGAATGGCCGGTAGAAATATTTTCATTAAATGCTGGTGCACTTTACGCGTACTACGATGTTTTTACCTTATACACCTTATAGAACAATACGCGTGCGACACATTGTGCGAATCTCTTCTTTGTTCTTGAAATCACCAGCTTTGTTCTCGTATATACATATAGTCTTAATTGAAGAGCAAACACTATGGTTGAGAGGATATGTGTGCGCTGACGTTCTTTCGCATGTCACGGGATGTAAGCGTGACTTGTTGCATTGCATCATCATCATCATCATCATCATAATTTATTATACCCTTAAATGTTTTTTACAAGGCATTGCATAAGGGGGGGGGGGGGGGCAAGAAATAACAAAAAGGACACCTCATAAGACGAATGCAATACTTCACTGTGTTTCCGGCTTGAACGATCTTATCGTTCTCAATACCTTGCCGTGCGTGTGACTAACACGGAGTAAGTTGCAGGTGCTCTGTGGAACTCAGTGTGTACGGAACCGTTCTGCTATTTCTTTTGCTGGATTTCCTCGTCGAAATATACGATTTGCGCTGCAAGAAAGCTGGTCTATCGTAAGCGTCGCTTTTTGTCGCACGCCTTGAGTATGCGTATAGTTCCACCTTCCTTTCAGGCATGTAGTAGGTGTAGTAACCGAGATCAAGAGAAAGCGAAAATGCAGTTACGTCCCTGTCACGCTTGATTAATAAAAAAAAATTAAAATTGACGTTTACCTGGAGTAGTACTGACTACACAACTTCGTGTGATTGATTAAGTAACTCTCATATGCAGGACAGAACATTCAGTACTCCTCGGGACACCAGAGTTAGTATTTAGCGGGAGTACCACGATACATCTCCCGGTAGTCGACGAAGCTGACTGGTTCGCCTAAACCAACGATGTAACTCGATGCTGTTTTGCTCCGCATATAGGTCAGCGAAGTCTGCATTGTAACATGTCGCTGTAGCACTTCTCTGTAGCACTTCCCTGTAGCACTTCGGTGTAACCATAGTGCTACGGCGAAGGGCCTTAGCTTCTAGAGACAATAAATCTAGGAACATTACCTGTGCTAGCAAATCATTGGAATTTTCAAGCAGGGACAAACCAAATGTATTTGACATCTATTTCTATAGTCATTACCCGAAGCTGACTCTTGTAGTACCTGTAACTTGCGTTGGAAATTAATACCCGGCACGAAGACCACAAAATAAACAAAAACTAATTGTCAGTGCATGTATTCTGAATCATAGATGATGCATGGGCGTAATGCACTTTAGAGAAATGCAAGACTGCATCTATCAATACCGTGAGAAAAACAGCATCGTGGCAATATCGCTCGAGCAAACGGAAATACGAACCCATTCTGGCGACAGCATTGTGATATTATATGTACACATGGAAGGCTGTCTATTTAAATTCGTTTATTATTATTTCTTTTACAGAGAAGACTTTCTCCAGAAGCCGAGAAAGGTAAGCAATTATTTGCTCTTTTTCCGTAAAACAGGCTTCTTGAAGAAAATGATTGCTTACCAGCACGTCTATACACACACTAAGCAGAACATTGTTTAGCTTTGGGCTTATAGAATAAAAGCGCTACTAAGCAGAAGTAACTGGGGTTTGGTGATATTAAACTATTAGAGACTTAAAAACCAGGTGGCACGGTTAAAACACGTATCACGGCACTATCTGCTGCGGTCTTGTGCGCTCACTGTAGATAGACGGAGCAGGCTGAATGAACACTTTTGATCTCCGACCTGAGAGACTATATGCCGACGGAATCAGTATACTACTCACTGCGGGAATCTGAAAATCAAGCTCTACCGCATGAGAATCTGGTAAATGTTTAGGTTGGTTGGTTAGCTTATGAGGTTCAACATCCTCGATTGACTCAGGCTATGAGTGACGCCGTAGTGGAGGGATCAGGATAATTTCGACCACCTTGTCTTCTTTAGCGTGCGCTGAAATCGCGCAGTATACGCGGGCCGCTAGGATTTCGACTGCGTCGAAATGCGATCGCCGCGGCCGGGGCGGTACCCACGTCTTTCGGATCAGCAGCCGAGCACAGTAACCGCTGTACCACCGAGGCGGACAACATAAATGTTCGATTCTTCAATAATATAAAGCATGATGATGATGATCATCATCATCATCAGCCTGTCTACGCCCACTGCAGGGCAAAGGCCTCTCCCATGTTTCGCCAATCAACCCGGTCCTGATATGACATGATTAATAGCATAATAGGGGACGGGGACGACGAGATGGAGGAACGCGGGACCACGCTGTTCCTTCTTTTCGTCCCCATCCACTTTACGCTAGTAATCATATTCTATTATTCTCAGTACCAACTATCCCAACTTTCCGCATTAGTATAAAAGCAGATAAGGCCTTAGACCCTCACGAACTTAAAAAAAAAAAATTGACTTTATTTGTCTTCGTGCCACAGCCCAGAGACAACGTTGTAGTATGAATTTTCTAACTTTTGTTGCTAGGCTGTGCGGAAAGCATATAAGATGTCTATCGTAGCCCATGCGTTCTTTCGGGAAGTTAAGCTCCATAATTCGTAAAAATAATTAGCCGCGCACTTCAAACGTGGAATGGCAATGCGGCCTTGCGAATGTACCTTTTCTTTTTCTGGATGCATGTGCTCTTTCGCTTAAACCATTTTGAACACGTGCCGTGATTTATGAATGACGACGTTATTTGCTGGTACGCGTTCGCTCTGATCGTTTGTGTTCGCTGCCTGTTTGCAGGGCGAGCCCTCGACAGTGAAGGCCGTTGTACACAACCAGTACAACTCGCCCCTGCAGCTCTACTCGCAGGAAAAAGTCGCCGAGACTTTGGCATATCACGCCCAGGCCATCACCGCCGAGGACGGGTGAGCACAACTTCCACCATAAGCCTTATTATTCCATATTCACAGATGTCACGCTGACGTTCGTGAAACCAGTATTTCAAGCAAGTTAACATTGCGCATTTATTCGTAACGGGAAATACCATACATGGGTGACCTCGTGTCCCTCAAACGTTAACAAAGAGACATCGTAATCTCAGCGAGAGCGTTAAGAGCAGCACAGCCTGTTCATGCGTTACGAATATTACCCACCTCTTCAGACAATAAAGCGACCGTGTAACAATCGAAAAAAAAATTCGTACTGGTCGGGAAAGTATCATACTTTTGATGTGGAGGGTTCAAAGGTTATGTGGCTTTTTGTTGCTGAAATAATACTTTTAAGACAGGTAGCGGAAGTACACCTCTGGAAAGGGCCATGGAGACGTGAGGGAGTGTTCTGACCTCCACAATACCCCCCTCTACCAGGCCCTACGCCAGTACGTCATTGAAAACGTCTATAAACGTATCGACAACACATCTTATGCTCGGGATGAGTCGAATGAGGTCTCTAAGCAATTAGGCTATTACGCACGTAGATGCTAATATGCGTAACTCATTATTGCGTTATGCTTGTGCAGTATAGTGCATATATTCTTAATCAAGGCGTACATGGCAAGATCACGTGACACGGTCAATGACCGCGTATAGCTTCCAGTTATGTGCTGCAGCATAATTGTTGCAATGATATGCTCAGCTCTCACATGCACAGTTATCTTCACGAAAAACAGTGCCGCTTGCCCTTAAATCTTATAAAGTGGCCACAAATAGAAAAGGCAAGTTAAACTGTATGAGTAAATTTCGCTTTCTACAGTGCCAGAAAGAGCTACTTTTAGCTCTACAGGAAGCGTGCGTCGTAAGCGAAAAACGTCGCAAAAACGAAAGACAGGTGGCAACGTTGCCTCGAAGTTTGATCACCAACTGATCGTGATGTCATAGATACCGACAGCGCTTATTGGGGCCTGCATAACGTTTTTCATTGGTACGAGTAGACTACATTGTATTCCAAATGGGCTAAAGACTGATCTGAAGGAAATTCACAACTTTTACAGCGCGTATGCAATGGCCGAAATTCAAAACAAAATTTTACGACATCCATGACGTCACACTGACGTATGTACCAGTGGTGAGGCTATGGCCTGAATGATAGAAAATGTGGAAGTTCCGACTTTAGTATCACCTTCATGAGCCCTCTACCATGAAATTAAAGAAAATTGGCCCTCTAAAGGATACTCTATCAGTCTAGACTGAATTCTTCGTTCACTTCAGCGTCTCCTTAAACTGGTGTCAACGAAACCAGTGTATACTGAGGATGGCCGAGAAAGTAGGACGGCTATATGTGTGCTAGCAGCGGGCGTGAAGCCCGACAAATTTGTCAGCGGGGCAAACTAGTTCAACTAGTCGAGTATAGGTGGAGTGGAGAACACGCGGGAACAGACTGACGAGATGTGAAGCAGTATACTAGCGTGGCGTTAGTCTGCGCCTGTAGCGGCCTTTGAAACAGAGACACTCTTATACAAACTGTGAAAAAAAAAATAATAGAAAGAACAAAGCGCCTTTAAATAGCGGGGTGTGTCACGTCGAAAAGTAGGTGGGTGCACCACGACGCGGAGCTTTTGACGCTTTGCCAGACGTCAAGAATGGCAGTACGGGTGAGCGAGCGTGAAAAATGTGCTCTACACTAATCGCGTTGCTAAAAGGCGCGACTGTTTTGCTTGCAGAGAAAGAATGATCTCTTGTCTCTGCCCACTGAATTTAGACGCTGCCGAGACCGAGGGAAACTGGAGATGGATTCGACCTCGCAGTGAATGGAAAAAACAAAACAAAACAAAGAACGCAAACAAAACAAAACAAAAACAATAAAAACAAACGAAATGATGCAAGTAAAAAAAAAATAAGAAGAGCAGAAGTCAGAAATCTGTGCCCACCTGGTAATTTATGTCAAGCTTAAAAGCACGTCTTCATTGACCAGCGTTCCGACACCCACCAATCAAGATGGCGATCAGTGTGATAACGAGAGTATTGCCGTGGAGATAGCCAATTGCATTGCAGAAGGCAGTAAAGAAATATAATTTCTACCAATACAAGCTCTGAAAAGACACAGACAGAGAGCAAGAAACAAAAGGAGAAAGGCAGGGAGGTTAGCCAGATACTGCAAATCCGATTTGCGAACCCTACTCCCAGGAAAAAGGGAACGGCTTAAACCAAACTGTGGACGAGGCTGCCTATGTATACTGTACTTCGGAATACTTATGCGGAGACACACGAGTAACCCATGACGTCAACATGACGTGTTTATTCCTGAAACTCAGGTTTAGCTTTCATAAGTCAACGAGAAATGACGTCGAGGCAAAATGTTATTGCCTTCCTCTTGCTATAATGAAAAAACAGCACCACACGCAACGGTGCACTCGGATGGGTTTCCAGTTTATTTCTCAATTTTATTACGATTCCGGTGATATATATATATATATTTAATTTGCCAGGGAGAAGCTCTGTATCATGTACGAGCATATATCGAATGGTTGTGTTGCGTTTCACAGTAGCACTGACGAGAAACGGGTGTCGCAAGGTTGCCATAGTCGTCGCCACCTGTTGTCCGACCGTTTCATTTATCCTAATAAGTTCGAAAGAGGTTCTGCAACGCGAACTTGCGCTCAGAGTTTTTGGAAAGTCGATGTTCTCCCACAACTGCCGCTTAAAAGCATGCCTGCATTTTCCGAGCTGATTCACCGGCATAGGATTATACTTGTGGTAGGTAAATAGCGTTAACAAGCGTCGCGGTTATAACCTGATAATGATGTGTGCTCGTGTGCTTCCTTTGCGGATGAGCCCGAATGCAATTGGTGTCGTTCACGTCAGCTTGAGATACTAAGGCGCCCGGCAAACTGAAGATGTTCACAGACGTCTCGACGTCTGGTGATAATGAAAGTTTACATTATACACGGTAGACAGTCTATAGTCTGTGATTGCATCGGTACGCTTCATTAGTCGTTACGAAAACTCAATGAAGAAAGAAATCTCATTTCGAACGTAGCACAGTAAATTAAGTACGACTAAATTATTCGCTGATTACTGCTTAAATACACAAGTGGTTGGGTGTAGAAAGAGCGTACGTGCACAAAACGTTGACGACTTTGCAAAGCGAAAAATAAAAAAAAAATAAAGCAGTCGCCTGCCTTACCGTTTTGATGAGGAAACCTGAAAGCAATTGGAAAATTTCCATGTCGAAACAGGCCCCCCTGTATTATGGAAAATAGTATCGAATAAGTGTCTCGGCGCATACGACAAAATCAATGCATAGTACATTCAGTAACACAAACCAAATGAAATGTAAAGGAAACTGCTTTCCCGCACTTCTTCCTATAGGTCATAATTATAGTTTGTTAAAGTCGACGTGGGATGTGGTAGGGACGTGTTGGCCCATCGTGAAATGAAGGTGCAACATCATGTCTTGCCTACGTAGGGAATGAAAGTTTCTTTTTTTTTTTTGGCACCCACACGAATTTTCAAAAGCAATGAATGGGTAATATCACATCATCGTCGTACGCGACGAATTTCTTAATATGCTCGCCTTATTCGTGCTACCAGTGTGTCAATTAAATAAGCTATTAAATCATGGCGGTTCTCAGCGTAATTTACCCAAAAGAAGGATTTTCATGGGTAATTCGTTCGAACCCTCGTATTGCGCTTCGCGTATCGTGTGCTTCGCATATTGCATATGGTACGTTTTTTCCAAAGAAAGCTGAGTGTGGTTTGTCATTGGCAACTGTAATAGTGACGTGAAGGTAGCGCTGAAATGAGCCGAAAAAAAACATTTTCAAACGTTCAACCTCTGCCGGCTGCAAACAAACAAAAACTATTAAGGGATCAAGGTATAAAGCAAAACATGCTTTGGAGACCTTAATAGCTCCTTGGTTGCGATGCGGTTGCAAAACGTCAGCTTTTCACTCCAGAAATTGGTAAACGCACGTCGTCTTTGGTAAGCGCTTATCCATCGTATAATAACCAAGAAAAGAGTTAGAAGCTCCTCTGTAACATTTTTTGTTTTGTTTTTGCAGGTTGGCTTAGTGAGAGGCCGTAGTAGTTCCTGCATCTCGACAAGTTGCTAGGCGACTTTCGTGAACCCTTAGCTGCATCCATCAACTTTTTTTAGATGAGGCTCGCGGCAGTTATTTCGACTACTTTGCCCGTACTCAGCAGTACTGTCGTCGTACGAGCGTCATTCGCCATTTGCGCAGCAATCATGCATGCGCCAGTGGTGAAAAGATAATTTGTGAAAAGTCAAGAGTATACCGATCGTAACTTGAGCGGCTTTTGTGATATGTCCCAGAAAGGATCAAGGAGCACAATCAGAAACTGTGATCGTAAACAAACGTTGTATGCTTGTCTTGATGTGAGACTTCGTTCTTGCTGTGTGGCGAATATTCGTTCCTAACCTCTTCTCATTTCAAAATGTAGCTTACTCGCAAACCTGTGACATTCTGCGCAGGGTCAACAACATCCAACCCGTGGGGCTGCCCCAGAACCTCGTTCGCTCCGCTGTCCTACAGGCTCTGAGCGAAGACGACATTGGTAAGACCGCCACTTCTGTAGCGTACATGCGCCACTTGTTGTGATAGATAGGGCAAAAAAAAAAGTAAGTTGCAATTTACTCGCGACGTTCCATGAGTGGAAGAAACTTCAAAGTTTAATACGCCAACACACAATGAGTGAGTGAGTAGAAACCTTATTGAAAATGTCCGGTGGTATTGAGCGGGGTGGGGCTACAAGCACCCCGGCCTTGCTGACGGCCTCGAATCCTTGGACACAATGAAGCCAATAAAAAATTATTGCCGCTCAATATTGGGCCCTTCGATCAGTTTCCTTGATTTTACCACACTGGTTTAAATTGATCTAACAGTCCGCCACGGTGGATCAGTGGTTACGGTGCTCGGCTGCTGACCTGAAGGTCGCGGGTTCGATCCCGGCCACGGCGGTCGCATTTCAGTGGAGGCGAATAGTAGAGGCCCGTGTACTGGGCGATGTCAGTGCACGTTAAAGAACACCAGATGGTCGAAATTTCCGGAGCCCTCCACTACGGTGTTCCTCATAATCATACCGTGGTTTTGGGACGTAAAACGTCAGATGTTATTATTATTATTATTATTATGAATTGATTTAATATACATATGTAATAGATCTATGATTAAAAAAAATCAAACATGCTAGCATTTTCAACACAAGCATGTAGTCGGAGTGTGGCCTAAGAGAAAACTTTAAGGAACAATTTGAAACAGCTTTAGTTATTTGATTGGCCTAAATTAGAAGGCGTTAAATTAGGAGAATTGCGGTCATCTACCCTGTCAACCAGAATTCGTTACTCTCGCTCTCTCTCTCGCCCGTTTTCAGCAGGCGCACATAATTCAGGACTCCAGTTGCCAGCTGTCGATGCAGCACTCGCTGGGCTGTCAGTTTGATGACGGATCAGCTGAACGGGCAAAGCCATGGCGTGCGGACATTAAGCACCACGCATGCAATAAGAACAGGCACAGCCTTATCACGGTTCTCCTTTCGTCGTTTCCGCCTGTTCCCGCATTTTCTACGCAAAATATGGCTTACCCCTCGAAGAGTCGTTAATTTCGACCCATGACAAGATCTGTGGACACATTTTGCGTCAATGTAGCCAGCACTGCCGTTGACTGCTACTTCAGATTCGTCACGATACGTTACTTTCACAGTGCATTACCGTTACGTGGGTTGTACTTATGACACAGACGCTGCAGAGTGCCCATAAATCTTGTGGCCCCGTCATGTTGCGCAAGCAAAGACTACCACTGCCAATTTCGCAAGTTGACAGCAGCTCAATTCATTCGTTACGTGGACTTGCGCAGTAGAGCTGTAACGTTCGCCCGTCTTACGGCATCTAGCGATGGTGACGCGCTACAGGCAATTCTTTCCGTTGGCTGGTAAAAACGAAGGTGGAGAAGAGTATAGAACTGAGGTGGCGCAGTGCGGATATCGCGAAGTGTTGTAACAAGTTCTAGGGCCGGAAATCGCGGCACAGGATGCCCGGCCGCCGCGCAGCGCAGGAGCGAAAACTGCGAAATGAGAAAGCCCAGGACCACGTCCCGCCCGTCCCGCTTGCTTCCACCGTTGCGCCGCAAAACAGCCGCCGTCCCTGCAGCGGAATGTCTCTGCGCCAAAATAAACCGGCTCTTGGGCCGAGCCCAAGCAGAGACGCCGGCAAGACGCGACGACGCACTGCGCTAAAACTAGCCCGGGAATGCAAGCTTGCCGCTCCGCCGCCACCGCTGGGGGTTCTAGACCTAGTGTTTTCGATAGCTCGCGCGCCTCGGGCACCGCCTCTTGCTTTTTTTTTTCCTCACCGGGCATTCGTTTACTTTCACCGACCGTTTACTTTTCGTACGGCCTCATTCGCGGTCCTGAGTTCGACGCATGCGTTTGCCGCTCTGCTATTTGAAACTGACCGCTCGCGGCTGCTGCACTAGATTGGACACTATTTTGATAAAGAGGTTGGACGCGACATCCTCCCATTAAACCTGATCGGTGTTCGCCCTGGGCTATTGACTCACGACGCTACGCTCCTGATCAAGTCCCAACTCGTACAGGCCAGCCCAGTGCACACGATAGTGCTCTTGGGATTGGACGGGGATAAAGCATTTGACCGCATAGAACACAAGGCCATACTTGACGTTCTTTCCGAGCTGGAGCTAGGGAAGAAATTATTGAACATAGTTAAGACTTTCCTTTGGAAATAGGTGTTCACATCTCATTCTGGGGGGATTAAGTGAAACGCAAAGTACTTGGGGGATAGAGGCACTGCGAAAGGGGCAGTACTCTCACCTATGCTATTCAATCTAACAGTGTCTAGGGTTGCAAGAAATTTGCAGAAAATTGAGGATATACACTTCGTGGTATACGCTGGTGACATAACCACATGGAGTGCCAAAGGAAAAGTAGGACAGATGGAGACCAGACTACAAGAAAGCATGCATATTGTAGACAATACACTGAATGGCATGGGGTTGAAGTTCTCGGCAGTCGAATCGGAGCTTTTGATCCTATAACGTCGTAGAAGAGGTCGAAAATCAAAAGGCTACATTCCGAAAGGCGAGCCCAAAGTGAACGTACACACCCGTGATGGAACTACAATCAGGCAAGTCGAAAGAATCAAAGTCCTAGGATTCCATACGGAAGCTATCAATGCAAACTACAGCGCGCTACAGCACATTTCGAATGCAACAGATGAAGTCATTAGGCTACCCAGGAGAATCACCAATAGACACAGAGGCCTGAGGGAGGACAGCGCTCTAAGGCTAGTTCATGCGTTCGCCCTCTGTCATTTCGCCTATCTGGCGGGGTTACTCAAATGGACGCAGGCGGAACTTAACAAGCGTAATGACTTCCGGTCCTTTTAACTATAACGCCAACTTGAAGGTGTTTGCAAGTCTTACATCTTGGATGAGAACGCCAATTGTCACGGCAGCCACTTCTTTTCCGCCACCCCACCCCCGCTTTCGCAGTTGCCCTCTCCTCGTTTGTTCGGATTGGAGGAGAGGGTACGAAGGATATACACGCAAGCGCTTAGGAAAGCAGTTGCAGCCTTGAAGAAGACAAGTCCGCTTGTCACAATGTCGGCTTCCAGCACAATCCCTTTTTACGAATTTTTCATCACAAGCTTCCATCTTCCCCTGACTCCTGCCTTTTTCTGTATTTATTATGATGGCTATGCACTCGTGAAGCCATGCTTGCTAATTTTATTAGTAAGTGAATGTTTACTGATATTCATACGGCGTATAACGGTGCGATGTTTACTTCTTGTAGCTGTCCAGTAATTTGGAATCGCTATCAGTACCTTGGGTTTTTAGTCGAAACAGTGATCTTTCTACAGGCTGGCGCACTTACGTCCTGGTCGCAAATTATCCCGCGAAGCCGCGATTCTGATAGAAGTGATGATATTTGTAAACTGTGATGAAGGAAGTGATTCAACCTTGGTTTGTCGTTTTGTTCGTTGTGCGATACGTGCACGATTGTTTATTATTTGAGCTGGTTTATCATGCATGAACTGTCCAGGAGATACGCTGAGCCTTAAGAGAATCACAAATGATCTCACGTTCACTTCTTCTTTCACTTTGGGCAAGTGCGCAACTGTCAATGCGTAACTCCAATTTAGCAGTAAAACGTTTTGTCAAGTGGCTTATCACCTCGAATACCTTCTCATGACAGCTTACGTTTTCACAATTTGATTAAAGAGTCGTTAATTCTGAACGAAAAAAAAACTTCGTTCTTTCCAGATTGGGAACATATTAAGGCGAAAGACTTTAATGTCTCATGTTCACGTCCGTCCATCCGTCCCTCCGTCCGTGCCCTGGCACGGTGCTAGGTGGCCGCCGGGGCGCGCCAACGGACGCCGGTCGCGTCGGTCGCGCATCGGGTCGGACTCTACAGCACTCGCGCTTTGCTTGCCTAGCGTCGCTGTGCCCAGTGTGTCCAATCATGCAAGAAGGGAGACGCGCGCATCGCGTTGCCCTCTGACCGACCCCGTCTCAATGGCCACAGGCGTTCGCCGAACACACTTTGGAATTTACAAAGTGTCCTTAAATTTTTTAAGCAGAGTTCCTTTCTCAAAATAGTTCTGATAGAAGATAATAGTTGCCGTTTAGAATCATTTCTGCAGTGTCTGCGAATATGGCAGATGGACGGTTATTTAATGCCGAGCTCGCTTTAGGGCGCCTTATCAATTATTTTATCCCTAAGACCCGTTTCTCTTTCAAATGAATGTTTGGGGATACTATGGACGACTAAATTAGAAAGCCTACTTTTGTGTTAGATGTTATTGAACGTGTTAGACTTCATGTGCACTTGCAACGCTTTCACGATATTCTGATGCTTGCGCTTTTTCTCTCTTTCAGGTGGAAACCCATATCGAACCGCGAACGGGACAACTGCAGTGCAGAGGTAAGTTACTGCAAAGATGTGTATTTGTCTTCATCTTAAATGCTATATTTTAGCAGAATAAAAAGCAGCAGCCGTCACTAGCATACCGCCTTCGCTAACCATATGAATGTTAAAAAACAAGGTCCCGTAAATATATTTTGACACGTTCGTGACACTACAAGGTATAATAAGAGTATTAGGAGAAGACACTGAAGTTAGAAGGAAGTCTTGATGATTGCAGAAGGATTTGCCAGTAAGCACCGTGAGACACGGGCAACTACGGTCGAAAATAAAACGAAATTTTAACCACGAATGAGTAACGAGCTTGTGTTTTTCATACTGAAAGCAGCATAATTAAGTCTGTGAAAGGCATAACTTGTTGCAGCAATGAAGCAATCACTTGACGCATTCGTGGTTCTGAGCGGATGATGCGAGGAACTTGTTAAGGTGATTGTTCGCCTCAGTAACTTTCCATCTTGATTTTGTACGACATAAAGAAAAAGAAGATTGACCTCTAAATTGTGTAGACACGCATGTGAACAATCGCTATGGGTTTTATTGCGTCCCGGGTTTACATGAACATGAAGAAGATATAATTTATTTTTTTGTAGAAATCAGCGCGAATTATGTTCTGAGAAATGTTCGTATCTTGGCCTCACAAGACAGAAGCAAACTCGGCTGTTACTCTATGCAGGACTACTGCGCCTCCAACACCTCCACCGAAACCGCGGCCTCCATCCTATAGCGGAGGACCGCCGCAGCCAGAGAGGCCGTACTCTTCGTCCGGACACCACGTGACATTCTCTAACCCGGGAACTCCCTGGCACGCCTCCTATCCAGCAACATCACACCTACATACCGCCTCCACCGCCGCTGCATACATACCAGCAGCCCAGCTACCAACAACCAGCTTATCAACAGCAGCCGGCTTACCAACAACAACCAGCCAGCTATCCGGCGCAGCACGCGCGCCAGAGCAGCTACGAGGAGGTCGACCAGCGTCAGCAGAAGATTCGCGAAGCCGAGCTGAGGCAGCGCCAATACGAGGAAGAGCGGCTGCAGCAGGCGCAGTACGAAGAAGGCCGCTTCCGCCAACCGCCTCAGGACTTCCGGCGTGTCGAGTTCGAGGCCGAGCAGAGGAGGCTTCGCGAAGAAGAGGAGCGCCGCCGACGCGTGATTCAGGAGGAAGAGAGCAGGAGGCGCCAGGAGGAGGTGCTGCGCCAGAGGCGACTCGAGCAGGAGGAGCAGGAGCGCCTGCGGCGTCAGGAGCAGCAGGAGTACGAGCAGTACCAGCAGCACCAGCAGCAGTACCAGCGATACCTCGAGGAGCAGAAGCGTAGGGACGACGAGCTGAGGCGGAGGAACGTTGAGCAGCAGCAAGTGCAGCAGCAAGAAGCCGCCCGCCGCCGGCAGCTCGAGGAGCAACAGCGAAGAGCCCAACAGCAGCAGCAACAGCAGGTGCGCTTCCAGAACGCCCAGCGGGAGCCGCTGAACGTGCAGCGAGCCCAGCAAGAGGCCCAGAAGCGCTACCAGCCAAGTGCAGCTGTGGCCAGCTCACCCCAGCACCAGGAGCAGGTGGGCTCTCAAGCTCAGCGCTGGGAGAGTAGGATCTGGGAGGAACAGCAGGCCAGGATGCCCGGCACACCGCTAGGATCGCCCTCCGTCTCGCGCCGGGCGCGCGACAACGTGTGGCCGCCAAAGGTGGGTGCTACGAACGCGACTGCCGCGTGTAGATGGGCATCATTCTCAACGGAAACCCGAGACCGCGCTACCGAATCATAGTAAACGCTGGTATTTACTATCACTCGCACCCATAGCTCGTACACACACGGACACGTATGCTTCATAAGTGTAGGAATTAATTTAGACGCGAGCATATGCAACACTGTGTATCCCCCCCCCCCCCCCTTCAATAATGCCTTCGGGCGCTGCAGGTGTTCGAAATAAATAAAATAAATAAATGTAAAAAGGTGCGAACATTATATTCGATGCTAGCGACATTGCAGATTTCTTATACACCTTGCTGAGAAGGTTAAACGTCTTGATGCAATGCATGCACAGGGTGTCCCAAATATCACGCAGCACGATTTAAAAAAAAGAGGACCGTCGTTACGCGAAGCACACCTTGTGCATATTGTTTCCCAGTATACTTTAGTAGCCATTACTAATTTTTTCGTTATTGAGGATTAGTTAAGTAGTCCTAATTATGTTTCTAACTCGACAAATACCAACCTAATCATTAAAATGTCAATAAGGCATAAGTACGCATGTTCAAATGACATCTAACTGCGCTATTTTCAACAACGTACTAATATCGTGGTCGCTTTCATTGGCTAATAAAGAAAGCCCGCGAAATCTGAAAAATGGCTCGTGACTAGACTGCAGCGTGCATCAGAAAGCAGCGCCCTCAAACAGGATCACTGTGAGGTAGCAAGTCAAGACTACGCTCCCACCTTTTGCGGGAGGGAGCGTAGTCACGTGTTATTTTTCATATTTCGCATGCTTATTTATCAGCCGGAAAAAAGTGAGCACGTAATTAGTACGTTGCTGAAAATAGCGCAGTTAGGTGTCATTTGAGCATGCCTACATATGCCTGATTGACATTTTAATGATTAGGTAAGTACTTGTTGAGTTAGGAACATAATTAGGACTAATTAACTAAACCTCATTAACGAAAAAAATTGTAGTGGATACTACCCTATACTGGTAACAATATGGACTAGGTGTGCTTCGCGTAGGGACGTTCCTCTTTTTTGAAATCGTGCTGCGTGATATTTTGGGCACCCTGTATATGGTTATTTTCCACACCAGCAACACCGCTGTGTTCTTGCAATTGCGCCGAGACAAAGCGACGGAAGGCTTTATAGTGCTGCACATTATAAGCATAAAGTTTAGCAGAACCCTTCGGCGACTGCATGTCAGTCAAAAACCAAAGAAAAGTCATTTGCTTTCAGCAATATTATCACCTATAATAGTACTCGCTGACGTGAAGCAGTAGTGATCAAGGTTGATCTCTATGAATCTGGCTGTGTGATATTTGACTGCAGTTACAGCTATAAGTATCATGTTCTTTTTCTGCTTTGTTTAAAATAACCACTCTTGCAAGTGACGCAGGCAGCAGCAGTACTTAATTATTTTCGCAAGTAATATGAATTTATCCTTGTGATCTTCTGCAGCACCCGCTGAAATTGTTCAGCGCAAGTTATTGCTCTCAAAGGCACCTTCAAACTTCAATGTTATTATTGCTCGCACGCATTTACGTTCACAAAGTACACATAGAAAATCGCCACCACTGTAGCGTGACTAAGTGCGTTTAATTAATTTTTTTACGACTTATGAGAGAAGTATTAAATATAACTCGACTTCATATTAACTCCTCTTTTTTATTCTTTCCAGGAATCAAGCGTGCGATGGACTCCTAAGACGGGATTTTCTCCGCAACTGACACGCCAAAGTTAGTAAACACTTGATCATGATTGCGTGCGCTAACAGCCTCGGTACTCTGCAAAAGCGAGGAAAGCATTGCTGGGCTTGTTGAGATGCATCACTTCGTGAGAACGCTAGTGACGGACTGGGCGCTGAGCGCTTTCTTGCGAGTGTATGTTAGGGTACGAGCTTATTCTCCTCCTCTTTCAGTCCTCTTTCCCCACTGCAGTGTAGCGAGCCGGATGTTTGTTCTGGCTGGCCGCTCTACCACTAGCAGTGGGCGTGTGTACTTTGCTGTGTCCGCGAAAAAGGAAGAGAAGTCGAAAAATGTCAGCGAACAGGGTTTTGTGCAGAACGAATTCTGTTCAGTCTCCTTGGAGAAACCTTCATTCAGCCGACTGGAGATAAGATTGCTCGAAACTTACTGTCTTGCCCTAATTGCTGGTTATACAACCTGTATAGCACATTGTGTTTTCCATCCGTCGGCTCCCACCTTTCCTTCCGCGTCTCGTATAACTCTCACCATGAAGATAGCCAATTCAAAATGGAAAGAAGAGCACCAGGTTGGGCTAGTTGGTTAATGTTCATTCTTTAAAAGTCTGCGCACGTTCTGTCCTTTACTTTCTCTGTGTCCGTGTATGTTTTAGCGCAGTTAAACTTTTCAAGAATCAAAATGGAAACTTAATTTGACGGTGTCAGTGAAAGGAACAATCTCAGCCATACTGATAAGATTTCAAGAAAGCATTGTAATACTGAAATACACCAGAAACGGGCTGGTATAGTGTAAAGCAGCCCGATTGCACCGTGAGTAAGATTTCATCTTCATGGCAACACTAACTCTTGAGCTCGTGGCTCACCTGCTAGTTCTCGTGCGGCAAACAGACGTAAGTGCTGTGCGCTACCCAATGTAAACGTACATGGCGGCTTCACCTTGCGCGCAGGTTCGCAGGGCGCCAAGCAGTTCGTGTGGCCACCGCCAAAGTCCGGCGTGACCAACGGAGATGACGGCGGCTTCCCGTATCGGCCTCCGAGCCGCTCGGCCGTGAACGCGTGGCACCCGCCGCAGTCGCCCACGTCGGGCTCGCGGACGCCACCGTTCGCGCGCTCCCCGTCGCTGGGTCGCCGCACGCGCGACATCGCCTGGCCGCCGCCGCAGCCCGAGTCGTCGCCCAAGTTTGTGCCGCGGCCCGTGAGCCGCAGCGGCCTGCACCAGCCCGACGAGTTCATCCACCAGAACGCCAGCTGCGGCGTGCCGCCCACCTACAGGCCACCGCCAAACTCCTCCCAGTACCTGTAGATCGCCTTTCCTCGGAGCCTTGTAGGGTTCCCCTACGTCCTCCCGCCGTACAGGAGATGTGCGGGAACGCTACACAACACCTCCGCGCCCTAACACTGCGTGCCGTCCCCTGTTCCCTTCGTTTTCCCTTCGCGCACGCACACTCGCTCCCCAGACCACGGCCTCTTTCGCAGAATTCTTAAGCTCACGCTAGTTCTCAATTTAACGTTAAGGAGCCATTTTAACGACGCCTAATTGTTTATTAGTCTTCGTGAGTCACGGACAGTACTTGGTACAAGCCCGCCAACGAGCGATTTCCTTCGTGTGGCTTCATGCCATAAACTCCGCGTCAGGGATTTAATTAAAAGGAACGGAGTATTAAGCTTTATTAGAGTGAGAGGCCGTGGTCTGTGGAGCCGGTTAACACCCCGGCGTGATATACTAGAAAAATATGGGGAGTGGTTAGATACGTGACATTCCTGGTGCATGTTCTTCGCATGTTCCTTTGTGTCTTTTTTTTTTCTCGAGCTAATGACAGCGTGGTTGACTGCCTGCTCGAAGCAACAAGGCGAGGTGGCGACGAACGGTCTGATAAAAATAAAAGAAAAATAAATGACTAGCGTGGGGTTCACACAAGTGGTCTTAATTCAAACCGAAGAAGAAAGAGGCTAGGGTGGCACATTTAGATTACACTCAGCCACCACATGTATGGTCCGTCCGTGAACAGGATAGTCGACCACGTGCGGCGAGAACTTGCACCAGGGACGTCACTTTTTTTTTTTCGCGCTGCGCACACACATTAGCTGGACAGGCTGCGAAGAATTCGTAACAGTCTATATCAGACCGAGAAACAAAAAGTGAAGATCGTTGCCGGTGAGCCGATGGACAGACATCGTGTGTAGCTGCACCGCGGAAATCGTTACTTTTTGTTACAATTTCACTTTTAGAAAGACGTTCGCGAGAAGTTCGAGTTTTTTTCACTGCTTATTCAAGTTTGTCTGTGTTATATAAAGCCCGTCCATTCGCGGATTGTACATGCGTTCTCCACCATTGCCCGGTGTGCTATTTATTTTTATTCTCAAGTGGAAGCCAAGCTACGGAGCACCGCTTACGCGTGGCTGTTCGTGGGAAAAAGAAATCATTTTTTTTTATAATTAACGAAATACGAAAGAAAAAAGCTTTTGCAGACTACGCGCGCGTACATTTAAAAGAAAAGCTGTGATACGATATGGAAGGGCGAAGTGTTTCCGCATTTCGCGCGCCAATAACATTTTTTTTTTTGCAATGTGGCTTGATAATCTAACATCTTCTGCCTTCCGTCTTCTGCCCAGGATTAACAGATTAGAGGTAGATTGTGACTGTAAATATACAGCGACGCAGCTGTTTTTACTCTGCACATAATCTGCCTCAACTTTTACTAAAAACGAACAAACGAATACTAACACTGACTCAGGACCAGCGGGCCACAGATCACCCTTTACCAAGCGGTGTGCTGTCCTTGTTAAAGGTAAATACCATTCGTGCCCCTCTGAAATCATTTTCAAAAAAAGAAAAAAAAAAGACCGCTCGCAGTACAATGTGAGGGGTTCATGTTTCGCAAAATTTGGGTAATTTTTTTTGAACTCTCCGTATTGCAAGTTAGCGTAGGACAAACAGTGCTTAATGCGCGAGAAAATACCAAAGGTCAGCTTTTTTTTCTCCTTTTTTTATATTTCCTCGCAAACAGCTTTTTTTTTTTCATTTTTAACGCTTTGTGATTTAAGGGGGCCCATGGAATATCTTTGCAAAACTGAGAAGTGGTTTTATTACGTGCGGTATAGTTTTATTTTTGTAAATATTTCAGTAAAAATACTCGTTTAAACTAACAGCCGAGTGCTGTATAATGTGCATTTTTCAGCTTTGCTCTAAAAAAAGAAATAAAATGAAGTCGGTGCTTCGAATTGAGAAATATACACACAAATCTGAAAGAAAAAAGCAATAGCGACGTCGTGACGTCACCAATTCATACAAGCGGTAGCACCCGACTTAAGCATGCACAGAGTTGAAGGACGGCCGAGTGATTTGAGCGAGCCTTTCTGCGCAATATATATTTTTTACTAACAAAGTATATATATACGTCGATATTTATACCCACGTATCAAGTTCTTTTATAATACTACCCGTGGTGGGTTTGGAAAAGCATACGTGTTATATTGTGACTTCTTTTTTTTACATATATATATATTTTTGTCTGCTTACGTGTGAGCCACTTTCATTAATACTATGTATAACGTTTTTTTTTCTTTTAATGCTGTGATTAGATATGTTCGGTGTGTTTCTCAACTAACCGGTGGATGGTATTTCTAGTCAGTGAACATAGATTTAAAGAAAAAAAAGTTAAACCTCGCTATATAGGTGTGCTCTCTGCGCACATGCATTTGCCCCTAATCTTGCAAGAGCCCCAGGAGCAGCTTTAGAATTTTTAGTTCTGTAGCGATCTCTCTGTCTTTCTCCCCTCTTTCTTACTATACTTTCTCTTTCTTTTTTTCTCTCTTTCTCTCTCTTCCTCTCTTCCACAGTCGGGACGCCGAATGCGCATGTGATGCGTGACCTGCTACCTCTGTCAGGAAAAGAGAAGGAACATTATTAGGCTCTTGCAAAAAAAAAAAAACGCGGTTCAGAACGCCAAAGCTTTAAGCGAGCACGCATCTTCTTCTTCTTTTTTTTTTTTTCTGTTATACGCCTCTGTTTGGGTGCTGTTTTTTAATGTTGATGTTTGAATAAACGACAAAGAAAAAGAGATACTTCTTGTTGGCGAGCCCCTTGTCCTGTGTGTCTTTCTTTGCTGACCATCGAACGCCGTCGCGCATGCGTGGGATAGCTTGGAGCGTTCTCCCGTGCACTGTTGCGGCGTGCGGGAAATGACCCTCTTAAAGGAGTGCAGTGACTCCTCTTGAGATGATAATAGAAAAACGATTTTTTTTCCCCGGCTTCTACGGGAGCCTATAGAGGTGACAAATCGGCCGACTTGGTAATCCCTGCTGTCGTGAACGCTAGCACGAACCGCAGATCCAGAAGGAAACTCAGTGTACACACATTGCGCCGGCTATGTGCCCAGTTCGTTTTCTTTTTCGTCCATGCCTGATTCACGCTAACGCTTGCGTGACCCTAAAATTGCAAGATTGCAGGGTATCGAACCCTCGAGTTCCAAAGCTTATAAGAACTCGAGCCTTTAAACTTCCAAGCATGCATACATCGTTTTAATATATGAAAGAATAAGAATAGGAGAACACACCCAAAAGCACAAGCAAGAACCCCGACGTGGGAGAGGGGACACAATAACTAAAACACTATTTATAAACCGTTAATGTTTCACATACCTTTGAGACTTCAAGAGTAATTTCTGAATATCTTTTTTTCTTTTCTTGATTCGAAGGATTTCTTTATAGCCATAGCCGAGAAAAATGAACCAGCTAAAAAATGATGTCGGCAAAACAATATTATTATACAAGAGTAGATATTCGGGCTGGGACTTCAACCGCGGGTAGTAAGATTTATTTACTCTTTTCTTCACAACCGCACATTTGCGATAAGAGTATATGGAAAGCAAGAAGGCTGCTTCGCGTCCAACAGAGGTGTCCCACAAGGTTCCGTTTTGGCTCCTCCTCTGTTCAACGTTGCTCTAATACATCTAGCTTGGCAACTACACCGGATTCCGAGACGTGAAGTTTCTAATATATGCTGATGATGTGTCTTTGTGGTCTGTGCATAAAGACGTCTCAAGACAAGCCGAACAGCTTCAGGAAGCCCTTGATCTACTTCAGAACTACACTCGGACCGCAGGGTTGGACATTCCGCCCAAAAATCAAGCTATGTGGTGGTGGCTAACAAGGCAGGACGCAGAAAGATCACGCAGTGCTCCTTTACGTTCACACTTGGTGCAGTGACAATTCCTGAGTCTTCGGAGGTCCGCGTACTGGGTCTTGATATCCACCGGTCCGGAAGTGGTGCGCATTGGCTCCGCAAAGTCAGACAGAGTTCCACAAAAACGCTTCATCTGATTCGCCGCATTGCATCAAAAGCAGCTGGAGCTCGTACTGATGTAGCGCGACGACTCGTTCGCACAGTTCTGCAGCCAAGAATTTTATACCAGGCGCAATTTCAAACGTTGACTTTGACACAGCTGGCACAATTGGAGACTATTAACCGTGATGCAATGCGCACAATAACGACGTTACCCCGCATCACTCCGATACCAACTTTACAGGAGCACGCCCAGCTCAACACAATTGCAGAGTTAATTTCGCAAAGAGAAAAAGCCCGTGAAATAAAAAAGCAACTTGTTCCGGTTGTTACTGCGTTGCATGCTCACTTCCAACGCGGCTCTCACACTGAAAACCAGCCCGGTACAATGCCTCCTTGGGAATTCACCGCCATCACATCTAATAAGACAACAAAGTTACGGCGCAGCGATACATCAGGTATTATTGGCGAACACTCTATCATCGAATCCCCATGCGCTAATACCTGCAAAGTCTATACTGATGCTACTATTCTACAAGATAGCGGGAGGACATCATTCCTGAGTACTACGCATAATTTCATCAGTGGTCAACAGCGTTATCTATCTACGGAAGCCAGTCCTCTTGTAATGGAACTTGAAGCCATCCATGACGCAGTGCGGGATGCCACCTCTAAGCTGCCTAAAATTAAGAAACTTGACGTATTCACTGATTCATAAGCACATGTCCAGGAACTCAAGAAAGTTCACAAGGTGACGGAAATCTGCGAGGCGATACATAAGATGAAGCATAATACAGCCGCTTGCATCAGGGTACACTGGACTCAAGGCCATGCTACGAACCCCCACAATACTGCTGTTGACCAGCAGGCACACTGCCCTCCTAATACAGACCTGCCATATATTCCCCTTCCACCTCGACCCCTAAACTCACTCCGCGCCCGTAAAAATGTTCTCCGGCAGGATACACGTGCTCTTATTCCCCCCCATGTGTCTACTCTCTGCCCCCTTCATCTTACTAGGGCGAAGGAAGTCGTGCTTAGGAGGCTTCGGGCAGGGGTGGCCCTTACACCGGCTGTTATATCAACGTGGAACTGGTCGCATTTACCAGTGGGTGCTACGTGTCCTGTACTGTTCCATTCCAGTGATGCAATGCAGATGCGCACCATCGTATATGGACATGCCAAGGGTTGCAGTCGGAACGCTCCCGTCACCTCCTGCAAGTCGGCCTTCGCAACAGCGACACAACGAATTATGACCGCTGGATACATGACAACACATTCCACAAGACACTGCTTCACTTCATACACAACACTGGCCTAACGGCGCACATTTAATACACATATACGCACAAAATATTATGCCTTAAGGGCAAGTCTATGTCACAATAAAAAAAAAAAAGAAAAAAAGATATCCGGGCTAGTTTGATGAACTTAGACATGCTGAACATAAAGAAGCGCAGGCAACGTGACACGAGACGTTGGATATTTTCCCTCCTCCCCTTTTTATTGTATATATTTACATTTCTAAAATGGAACGCATAGTTCGTAGTAGCGTCTGTATCGTCGTCTATATTCCCTGTCTTCTCGCGTCGTATTGTCTGAGCTGTTTACTGAGTATGGCAAATTTAGTGGTTGTTGTTGAACACACTTTTAAAGTTGTCATGTACGACTTCTGTCCTAAAGTTCATGTTCATTGCTTTTAATAATTAAACACATCTTGTTAGCTACCTGATCGAATTTCAGAACTACCAAAACATGCCCTTGGCTTCGTTCGTTTAAGGTTCACCACTTTATTTCTGATGCTTGCTTTACATCGCGTGAAACACCTTGCTTGAATATGAGCTCGAGGTCGTGGTTTACATTTATGTTGCCCCAAAGGAAAAACATCTTGCACTGTTTTCTCTACGATCACTAACAGCAATATAAGTAAATTAAAAAGCACCGGAGTACACACGAACACCGGCTTGAACAAACAAACAAACAAACAAACAAACAAACAAACAAACAAACAAACAAACAAACAAACAAACAAACAAACAAACAAACAAACAAGCTTATTACATGTAGGTGGGCTTTCTTGCAACACACTCGTGCGCGGCGGCAGAAAAGTACGCAGTATATCAATAATGCACTCGATACGGCGTAGTGAGGAAGTTTCAGTATGGTTCAAGCAACATATCAACAGTAAATTTTACCACGAAATGTGCATTAGAAATTGGCCAAATACTGAAACATTTTTTTTTCATATGGTCACGGCTTTTAACAGGTGGGGAAGAGACTATGGCTGACTGATATTTCCCGATTTTCAGGGGTGGTGCCCCGCCCCCCCTCACATCCCAAAATTTTTGCCGGCCCCCCCTTTGGGATAGGGATGAACGAGGTTTTCGTTTTGGCGATTCGTTGTGGGGCCATTAATTATTACTCTCACTATTCGACATGAAAACACCCATACGTAATGTACAAAGCAGGAACTTAGGAGTGTACAAGTCTGGTAACTACCACTAAGTGGGGAAGGACTGCCGTATATATATATGTTCAGTGGCGTAAATCATGGTGAGGGGGGGGGGGATCAGGGGGGTCCAGTTCAGGCTGGGGAGGACAACCCTTGCAAGTGTCCCCCTTTAGATTTATCTTTCAAATGTACTATGTGAATTTCTTGAAAGTTAAGAATAGCGCACTTCGTAAAACTCTGAAATCTGAAGCACTTCCAATGAGCAGAAACGAAGTACAAAAGTGAAAGCTGCTTGTCGTTTTAAAAAGAACTGTAAAGCACGAGATTTCGGACATTCTGCGGGTTACTTTTGACATGCCGAGAATGTTTATTATGCTGGGATTTGAAAGGCAAAGTAAATAAAAATTCCGCGATCATATAACGTTATTTATGTCGACGATTTGTTGGAAGCCATTCACTATGAAGTATAAATGCGATTTCTTAACTGTGATTGTGTTACTTCAAACAAATTACCGGTGAATACAAACACGCTTTACAAGAAAGTTTCGGGGAGTAAATTGTGGGAGGCTATTTCTAACAGGCATACACAATGGGGAATGGAGTAGAAGTCAAAGGAAAGCCCTGCCTTTACGCGTTATCCCCTAAAAAAAGTTCAAGCAACTTTAATTCATGATTTAAAGAAACCCAGCAACACTATTTGAGCATGGTCAGAAAACGCTGCCGATCGGTAGTAGAGACTCCTCAGAACACGTGAGCCAAACATTATGGCGCAGCACGTGGCCTGAAATTTATAATTAATTCTCAATGTCAGCGAGAAATCGCTCCCTCTTCTCTCGACAAATGATGCCCCAAATGACGGCGCCATAAGCCCAAAGTCCACGGCCATGGGTTGATTTGAGTATCATGAGCTGCATAGTTACCGCGGCCACCGCAAGATGCCGCCACGTGCCTGCCCGCTCACTCGCGATCACACTGAAAGTAAGCCGCACGTTCGAAGAAAAAAGAAAGAAAAGAAAGTGCTCAAGGTCAGGAAGCGCGCTGACGAATAAACGTAGCTTCTTGCCCCCTTTTCATCCCCCCCCTCTGCGTAGCTTTCAACGCGCTCGCTGGTACGAAAGGAGAGAGAAGGTGCTTAAAGCGTGCGGCAAATGCCTGCAACTGTGCTTGAACTTGACGTATTCTAAAAACTTTTGCGGCAGGCAGTTCGTGAGGCAATAAACGGCTTTTTTGATGCCATTCGATGTTACTTGGAAAAGTGTTGCAGGGCCTCTTTAACCCATATGACATATTTAGCTGGAAGTATGCTAGATCCTACCTACCAGCTGCGCTTAGAAACTTACTGCGCCATGTAACGTGCGTTTATACTATTGACTGCTCAGTGCTGTTTTTCCTGACCCGGCGCCAATGGTAATGCTCGTTTTTTAAAAATTTTATTTGAAAGCATTATTCTAATTCTTTATCATTAAAATGACATAAATATAGAAACGAAATGGTCACCATTGCCGGAAGTGTGCCCCCCCTCTCCCAACTCTTGCCATTTTTGTGGATTTACGCCACTGCTTCTGTTAACAAAGGATAGGATAGAAATGGAAGTGGGCACACATGCATGAACAAGCAAACATTGCACGATAACAGACGGCAGCTTGACAACATGGACCAGTAAACAAAAGACAGGAAAGCTGTGTGAAATAAACCTTCATAGCTGTAACTAATAAATTTGTATGTAAAACCTTGTCGCAAGATTCGTGCAGTTTTCAGCTGCCACTCTCTCGTCAAAGTTGTAGTTTGACCATGTCGTCGTGTGCAGTACATTCTTTTATAGCCTTAAAGGGCCCCCCTCGCCAGGTTCGGGGATTACAAAAGCAACAAGCCTGGTGCGGAAATCACTCGGTAGCGACCATGCATCCAAATCATGAAAAGTCCACGCGGCGCGAAAGTGGTCGAAATGTAAATAAGAAATCCGCGTACCAAATTCTTTTCACTTGTTGAAACGTCCCACGACCTGTCGTGTAACGTCATCGTCATGACACGTTACTTCGCTTCTTCATCCGATGCGGAGCGCTCAATGCCTCCACAGGAAGTCCGCCGAGAAGCAAAATAGGAAGATACGTATAGGCGTACGCAGGATTCTCCATTACGGGGGAGGGGGGGGGGGCAAAGTTTCATCCCCCCTCCCCCTGCTGGTCGAGTCCAAAGAGCATGCTTCACAAAGGATGAAAAAAAAAAAGAAAGAAAATGAAGCCATGACATGCATCTCACAATGGCCTGCCTCTGGTCCCTGGCTTTCCTGAAGTAAAGATGCGAAGCAAACACTTCTTGGAATGCAACATCAGGGGCCTTCGGCCGCCATTATAGTCAAAACCCTGCGTGGCCATAACTGAGTAAACGTATGGGGCACACATTACGCGCCCCCCACTTCCCTCTCTTCCTCGTGCGCACGCCTATGAAGGGAAAAAATTCGCGCAGAATCTCCTTCGGGAGTTGTCTAAGTGACGCGTAAGCATTGCGTTCTATTGTAGGTTGCGGCCGTCCCTGGAGGCGGCATCGGCATGGCGTTTTTGATTTCCTCCCTGGCTTTCGTCAGCGTCTCGAACGCCGTTCCATAGCACGCGGATCCCGCGACCACTGAAATGCGTGTCTGGCGTCAGAACTTCGCAGTTCGAAATTTCCTTATCTGTACAGTCCTGCCTACCGCGGTTTTACATCTATCACATCTATCAATAACATCTATATTACACCAATCAATAAGAAGGAAAATTAGCATTAGGAACTTTAATAAAAACGTATCGCACATCAGCATGAATGCTGCGGACTACTATTCCGAGTCAGTCATTGTAGCTGCACTTGCCGGCACTCTCAGCCAAGATATTTTGTCGACAGATAAAACCGCAGAAATGGGAACGGCGTCATACACAGAACCTTGATCACTGTAAGTGGTTCAGTTGTAACAAATAACTGAGAAAATAAAGATATCAAATGCCATGCTTTTGCACGCGGAAATATGACATATCATGGGTTTTTGCGTGCTTATTCTAAACAAAGGTGTGTCATGTTCGAATTATTTTCCGTTTCTCGAAAGATATGGGTCGACCTATATTCGAATATTACTTCTTTTTTTTTTCTTTCTCGGAGAGCGCAATATGTAGGGGTCGACCTATGTTCTTGCTCGACCTATCTTCGAGTAAATACGGTACTTGGCGGAGAGACGGACACACACTCTTCTCCTTAAGTCGGTCTAGAAGTGCATACGCCTTTAAAAGGAGGTCAGGCTAGGGACGTAAACATAAAGCACTTCCCCGTTCCCAGCAGTTGGTACACTCTAAGCCAAAAGAGAGCAACGGGGGGTATAGGGGTTCCTCCTTTGAGGGGAGTAACTGCATTGCCACTCCCATTGCTCCCCTAAAAGGAGCAACTGCAAGGGGATGAACCGTTACTCCCCTTTCAGTTGCTCCTTCGGAGGATGAACAGTTACTCCCTCCAGTTGCTCCCCGAGAACCAACCGTTACTCCCGCCACTTGCTCCCCGAAGACCAACGGTTAGTCTTTACCGTTACTCTCGCGTTTTTGCTGTTACTCTCTGAGGAGCAACTGTTCATGCTTCCAGTTACTCCTAAGGGGATGAATATTTATCTCGAACATGCATTTTAGATGCTGAACACATGGCCAGAGCTCCTTGGCAGAGAACTGCTTGGGTGCTTATAACACAAAATGTAGACAAATTTAAACGAAAAGAAATGCTTTATTATTTTTCTTTTTTTTTTATGCAACGTGTGGGCACACACCGAAGTAGAGTTCGCTGCACACCGCTGCCAACACCAACCGAGCGGCATAATACATCAAAGGCTTCCTGTGTCTTCCGATGAAAACTGTCGAATTCCCAGCACAGGCCAGTCTGCGTCATCATGGCAGAAACATGTCACTGCAGGCATTCCATGTGAAGCATCTCGTTGCTGCAAAAAGAAAAAAAGTGAGGGTTTTTTACACGTAAGCACAGACACGCAGTTTGCACCAAAAAAGCGATCCTTTCACATACGTAACACATAGAAAAAGTTTGCACTTACCGAAATTCACTTGCCTTCTGCATTTTTGCACAATCGGGAACAACATTATCTGCGGTATCTACTAACACCAGAAAATCATCATAGACCTGCAAAAAATAAATAAAAAATGAAGAACATGCATCAAATATTGTTTTATTTAGTTGCAGTAAAGTCTGGTTAAGAAGAGCCAAGTGGGAATCAGCCTAATTACGCGCAAGTGGTAAAGCTCAAACGGCGTTATTGATCTTAGTAAAACGACATGATATTTCTGACGATTAGTAAAGTCAAAACGCGACTTAAACGACTAAGTTTCACCAATGCTTCACAGCGCATACACATTACTTGGTGCAGAACAATAACGACCGCACCCAGATGAACCTACAGCATTTATCTGTGGCTCTGACAACGCTCAATTTTGTGAAGGTTGTACATCATTAAAGAAAGGAAAAACAATCAGCCAGCTGCTTGAGAAGTCAACACATTGCGCATGCCGTGAACAAGCACAACTTTGGGGGTCGAGAACGCCACAAGCAATGCTAGACTGTAATTACCTACAGTGTACAAGCATTAAATGTAGCTGGAAATGCAACGCAGTTCGTCACCACTCACCTGCAAGTTGATGCATGCAGTCTTTTGTCCGGCGAGCAAACTGGTGCTTTCCAGATAGCTGAAAACGTCGTGTTTACGTCGTGTTTGTTCCATCCACCAGCGAAATCCACAGCAGTGTTGCGCTCTCGAGAGATCAGCATACACTAAGCTACACGACGAATAAATAGAAACGCAAATCTGCGAAACACACGCACGAGCAAAACATGGCACATCGGCATGCCCGTCGACCACCAACCATATGAATAAGAGTAGTGCGAACGTAAACCTAGTTGCGCCGAAAAAACGTCGAGGGGTGGCAGCACGGGCGGCAGCGCAATGCTGTTAGTGTGTTCCCTTACTTCACTCATAAAAAAAGGTTACTCATATTATAACTAATAATTCTTCAAGCGCAAACTGCGTTTCAAAACTCTCTCTGCTACGACTATGTAGGAAATACTGATTTAGTGATCATTTAGTGAGAATTACATCGCTTGCTATGCTAGCGCCACACTTGCAGCTAGCGAGCAGATTTGTCATTATTACTCATTTTACGTTGAAGTGTACTACTAAGCTTCGCAAATGACGAACGGCGTGTCTGGGCATGTTTTTTTTTTCTCCCTTTTCTTGTTTTGAAAGCCTCGTCGTGCCTCGTTTTTCACGTGTTTCGGTGTTTGATCGGCTTTGACATAGCTTTGACGACTTTCTCTGTGCTGCTCCTGGGCGTGTTTTACGAAGAGCTGCCGTGTTAACGCAAAATGTAGCGTACGCGTGTTGCGGCAGCTGTATTCGCGGACTTTCTGCGGTCAGCCAGCGCTGCTTTTGTTTTCTGCGAATGCTAAAATAATTAAGTGTTGTGGTGTGGTGCAGTGCGGCGCAAAAAAAAAGGACAAAAATCTGGCCCCTGAATATAAATGCGGGCGCCTGCATATTTGTCTGCGGTGTCCTTTGGGGAGTAACGGTTGCGTGACGAGAGCAAGTGCTGCCGTTCCTCCTTCCGTTGCTCCCTTTCAAACATGAGACTAAAACACTTGCTCCCCCCGTTTTCGAACGTGTCAGCCATCTTGTTCCACTTGGTCTTTTTGGGGAGTAACTGTTACTCTAAAGGACTAAAAGCAGCCGTTGCTCCCATTTTGGCCATTTTTGGCTTAGAGTGTAGTACGCAGCGCTTGTGAACCAGGAACGGCGATGACAGAACTTCAAAAATCTTTACGCGATCACGTTATGGAGCTTGTGTGGCAGAAAATGCGGGACAGGCATCGGCGGTGTTTAGGTGAGGGAAAAATAAGAGGAACGGAAAGACAGAAAATCGCATTTAAAGCCGGAATCGAACCCAGGCATTCTGCGTGGCAGTCAAGCATTCTACCCCACAGCTACGCCAGTGTTAGAAACACCTTATGTAAAAACCCCATAATGGCGTCATATCGCGCCAACGTCAACGGTGGATGCTGTGTTCACTATCGAATTTTATAAGAATATAGTAAACAATACATACTAACTCCTGTGACTCGCCAAGCTATGGTCAACCATTGCACAACACGGCGGAATATGGTGAAAACCACTTCTTATGATATGCACATCATCGCACAGTAGTGTGCGGTTCATTTCGATAAAACTGACACCTATGTTCTAATGTGAGTACCGTCGTTACGTCGAACCATAGGATACCCCTTAGGCGTCGATGTAGTCTACGTGCCTAATAAGCCCCTATCAATCCCGTAGCCGGGTAGGGGGTCCTAGGAGCCCGCCACCCTCCCATGCTGTTGCTTCTTCATACAGGTACTTTCCTGAAAATAGGCGCTTTCCTCAAATAGTCAAGGCCTTTAGCAAGTGTCTCCGCACACCCCGGAAAAAAATTCCTCACTACGCGGCTGCCGGCGATATACCCATAACTACTCAAAATGCACAAAGAAGTCGGTCGAACTCGCAACGCTTGACTCAAATCAATAATAATAATAAAAAAAAAGAGAAAAGAGGTAGAGGCCACTAATCGCCTATTGCTTCGCATCGCCTATTGCTTCGCATGAAATCGACTCCCAGAATGACTGGAATCTGGCGACTTCTTTTTTTTTCGCCGCGTGTTGGAGACCACGGCAAAAAAACCGGTATGTCTAGTGCCGTTAACAACAACAACAACAACAACAACAACAACAACAACAACAACAACAACAACAACAACAACAACAACAACAACAACAACAACAACAACAACAACAACAACAACAACAACAACAACAACAACAACAACAACAACAACATTTTTAAGGAAGCCAGCATGCTTTCAATATCAGCGTGCGCACCACATAGAACTAATCCCGGCGACATGTATAACGTTAGTTAGTTTAGGCTACCTAAAGTCACACCGATGCTGGAAGTCTCCTGGCCTCGCACCTTATTATCTTCCCAAGAATGCCGAAGATTCCAGCGTAGTCTCTGGAGGCCGTAGCCGGACAAAAGTAAAAGGAGAGGAAGAAAATAACGGCTGCTTTGTGCTTTGGCAGGTGGAATAATGGGATTTCGATAATGAAGAATAACGAGATAGCAAGGACGTAGAGACATTCGGGCGCAAATACTAAATTGTGTTTGCCTTCATTGGAAGCCACGGAAGTTATTAGAGAGCACGCGTGGCGCCAAGAGACGTTGGCGCGTTTTGGGCTCGCTCTACGTGGAAATCGCAAAGAAATAAGATTGAAAAAACAGTTCAGAGCGTATATCTCCGCATTTTTTACGACACTAGTAACAAGAGAGCAGACCCTCTTGGCAATGAAGCGATTTTCAAACTAACCCCGCGTTTGTTTTCCCTTTACTAGCTACATGTCCGAGCCGCGTTCGTCCCTGTCTTTCTTATATGAGTGTGTGTTCTTGGCTTCGTTCCCCTCGTAATATTTGTTGCTTATGTAATATGTTTTTTTATTTGCTCTCAATAGTACCCTGTATTCACAAATATTCATCATCCTCAAACGGCCCCTCAATCGGTTATCATTATTTAAAATGAATAAAATGAAATCAAATGAAACGAACAATCGTTATAAGCCCGAGCACGTGCATCCCCGACTCCCTCGGGAGACAATTCCTCGTCATATTCACTCAGTTAGGAAACCACCGCGTAAGTCCTGTGCTGTAGAGGGACTCAAGTCTCACGTAACCCTACAGAGTAAGAATAGTATCGGCATATATACTCCAGCATGTTTACTAGCAGTCAGCCACGCTGTTGTCCATGTTGCACCGAGTGCAACGAAGGGGGGAAGTATAAGTGACTTCATTTATTCCAGTGAGCCTTTCTGTTGTAAGTAAACTGTGCTTGTGAATATTGCGCGAATATGGTGGTTGTTCTCAAGACCGTGCAGAACAGTACAGTTTTCTCGCCACGAGCATGAATAGTGGTGAAGGAAGTGTCACGCATTCCACGCTTCAGCCAATCAGGCGAGAATACTGACAATTTACTGTTCTCAGACATTGTGCCGGCAGCAGTTGCTGAAGTTACGCTCAGCATGTTTTCCTGTCGGCTCCCACTGTTTTGCTAGTGTCCGTGGCATAGGTCGGCAAACTCACTCATGAGTCGACTCACTCAGACTCACTCAGACTCAGATTGAGGCGTGAGTCTGAGTCTGAGTGAGTCCGGCTGAATTATATTTAGGTGAGTCTGAGTCCGAGTGAGTCCGGCTGAGTTATTTTTTGGTGAGTCTGAGTCCGAGTGAGTCCGCTTGAGGAAAATTTTGGTGAGTCGGAGTCCGAGTGAGTCAGGTTGAGGAAAAATTTAGTGAGTCTGAGTCCGAGTGAGTCTGGATGACGAAAACACCGGTGAGTCTGAGTCCGAGTGAGTTTGGTTGGAGAGAAATTTCGTGAGTCTGAGTCCGAGTGAGTCTGCTTCAGCAAAATTTTGGTTAGTCTGAGTCCGAGTGAGTCCGGTTGAAGAAAATATTAATGAGTCTGAGTCCGAGTGAGTTCGCTTCAGCAAAAGTTTGGTGAGTCTGAGTCCGAGTGAGTCCGGTTGAAGAAAATATTAATGAGTCTGAGTCCGAGTGAGTTCGCTTCAGCAAAATTTTGGTTAGTCTGGGTGCTAGTGAGTGCTAAGCGAAAAACGCTTATTGAGTGAGTCTGCGTGGGCTCCTCTTATTTTGCCGACCTATGGTTACAAATATTTATAGCCTCCTTTTATGGCGTGCCTTGTAATCGTATGGGTGTAATCGTATTCTCTTGTAAAGCCCTAAAAATTTTTTTTTCAAATTATCAAGCTGTCCATGCCCTCATATACGAGGGCATGTAAGTGGGCTGTGCAGCATCTTCTGACACATGTACAGCTCCAGGCCACTTTTATTAAGCGACATCGTGATCCACATTGAGTTTGATCTACAACTGTGTACCTAATCAACGGAGAATGAGTGCAATGTTCGAGCTTCATCATCCATGTGGATTCAAGTACGACAAAGCAGCACGATTCGCGAGCATCGAGCGCCCCTTCGCTCTCTGTTGCATTGAACCGCTTATGTCTTTAGATGTCTATTCGGTTTTTTCATGAATAAATGTGGCAATTGGGAAATTTTCGAGCGCCAAACAAGACATTCACAAGTACGAGAGAGACAGGACGGGCGCTTTTGAATGCCTTGTGAATGCATTGTACCGCGCTCAAAAATTTCCCAGTAGCTATGCACCATCTCGCCTAATTTCAAGCTTTGTTTAAAAATTTAGCGACGACACAGACCATCGGCTTTGGTCATGTCATTCGCTACCAATTTAGCAGCGGCTTCGTTATTTAAAGTGGCTAGATAAAGCTTGCCCCCTTGGTACCTCGAAAGTTGTAGCGACCGGATTTCAAGGAAGAAGGGGGTAGAAACGCACCATTCATGCCATACGCGACGCTTCATGACTTGCAAAAACAAATTTCTTCGGGCTGTAATGTGGTCAAAGAATTTTGTTACCTCTCGGCAATTCAAGGAGTTTTTAAACTTTAATGACCTCTTCGAATTCTAGACTCTCTTTGGTAGATATTGCTGCCATATTTTCCCAGCACGCCTGCAGTTGTGTCCTTCCCGACTCAAGCAAAACCCGTTTTTTTTTTCGTATTTTTTCTTTTCTTTCCTATTCAAACACCTTTCCATTCATAGTCAGCGTTGACGCGCCGAAGCACTTTCGGTGGTCCCTCAGCCGTCATTGTGTTCGTCCAAGCCACACGGCAAAAAGCTTCATGGCACGGCCGTTTCCCAGGCTCGTTTCTCGTATCTTGCTTTCGAGCTCCTAATACCCCCCCCCAAAGAATGCAAGGAAAGTACAAAACGAAGCAACGAGCTCGACACTCTAGGCTTGGGGCCTGCAACACAAATATTTCTATTCTTTCAAAAGTGAACATTCGGCAGAAGTCTGTCTGGTTGGGATAACAGAAAACTGGAGAAAAGAGAAAACTCCAGCCAAAATTTATTTTAAGAAACCGCGACGTTTCGAAGCATGATCGGCTTCTTGTTCAGGGGTGAGAAGGCCCGAGATGTGCAACGCCTTCTTGCCAGGCGTGATTGTTTGCTGTGAGTCGTCGCAAGCCGTGGCAGTAGAGGGAGGGCAGTGCACCCGTGGTGTGGTTGATGTTTCCCGCTGTCTGCTCAATGTAGCAGGATTTGAGGAGGGGCCGCCGGCGAAGGTTCCTTTCTTTTTCCAAAATCACCGCGCCGTCGGGACTGGTATGGTGGTCAAACCGCTAGCAGTGCTCTGTCACTTCGGTCCGTCCGCTGTTCAAGTGACGGAGGTCATTCTTGTGCTGCCGCATTCTTTCATGGAAGTTCTTAGGTTTCCTCAATGTAGGAAGCGAGGCAGTCGGCGCACGTGATCCGGTCCTGCATCTTTCGAGAATGTAGACTTTGAAGCAGGAAAGAAAAAAAAAGCGCATGTACTGCCTTCATGTCACTCATTTTGTATTTGTTGTAGCACTGGCTTTCGATCATAAGTCGCTGAGCGATGTTCCCTCACGGGAGACAAAATAGCGCATTTCTCATATATTTCATGAATCACTAGATATCATTATGAACCCACACCAATTGCCCATCAGTCTGTCATTCTGCAAAGAAAAACAGTACGTTATGGCAACCTCCGCTGCCCCATTTACCCGCTGAAAATAGGCTTCTCAATTATTTATTTATTTAATAGTACCCTGAATGACCGAAGGAATTACAGAGGGGAGCTGTGCATTTGAGAATGCGTAAGAGAGTAGCAGTTACATCGAAGTAAAAACAATACAAATAATAAGTTATTAAGGATAGATATAATATGACGCAGTGAGAATAAAAAGAAATAAAATTGCTAATAGCGCAGGGTTAGGTATGTGAATCTATTGCGTCTGGTTTGTAGTAAACCCTCTATTTGTCAGTTCAGGGCCTTGTCTAGTGACTTTTTTCTTAGAAATTCTGGGGACTAGTAGGATCACTGTGAAGCGGTGCTCGCGTCCCCACCTTTCAATACGGCATTCTTGCAATCGGCTTGACTGTCAGCAATTGGGGTTTTTGGAAAGCAGAAAATTGCCACCTCGTTTTGCATGGTCTGTACCAGACTATGCAAAAAGCTTCCACCATACCTTTGAACACACTGGCCGGCTCTCATCGGCGCGCCTATGCACGTTCCTTTTCGCCTTGTGTCCGTATCCAGCGTGGTACTGATACGACTCTTTACCATTATCCACGAGATTTATTAAAGTAGTCACTAACAGTACAACTGGTTCTTAGCCGGCTCCGAAAAATATCTTGCTAGAAACAAACGCAGTCACAACCCATGTACTTAGATTAAGATGCACGTTGAAGAACCCTGGGTGGTCGAAATATCTAGAGCCCTCCACTACGGCGCCTCTGACAACCACATCTTGGCTTTGCGACGTAAAATACGAACCTATATTATCCGCAATCACTTTGCGAAAGCATGACATCGACTAAAACCGAACTTACCGTTTCTATAATTCGAAACACTAGTATAATAATTATTGGCGTTTAACGTCCGAGAGCCATGATGTGATTATGAGAGGTGCCGTAGTCGACGGCTGCGGAAATATTGGCTGCCTGGGGTTCATTACGTGCGCCAAAATATAAGCGCTCAAGCGTTTCGGCATCCATCGAAAATGCGGCCGGGATTCGATGCCATGATCTTCGGGTGAGCAGTCAAGCATCACAATCACTAGACTATCGTGGCAGGTGTTTTCGAAACTTTAGAGAGGCAGAACCATGCACCCTATAAAGCCATGTTTCCAAAATTTTTCAAGGGTGGTGAGCTCGATTCTGCAAAAGATGGCCGCCTCATATTATTTTCTTTTTTCGCGTTGTCAATGAGCGGTAAATCGACTGCAATACCATTGGCAGTTTCATGAACGTGTTTAGAAAAGCGCCATAACGTAATGTCAAGCTTTCTTCGTTCCCAAGTAGCGTGATTAGGCCTTCGAACGGCAAAGCGTAAGAAAGGACTTCATTTATAATTGGGTCTGCCAAAAACGCACGTACGCGCTCGCCCATTGAAAACAAATGGCGCGTGCGCATAGCGCATTTCAAGGTAACAGGAATGAAAACCTAATGTTCCTCGAAGGTCCGTAGACCCATTCCTATATTTAAAGACAACATTCTCAATATTACAAAAATCGCGTCTAATGTTGAATTTCTCTTTACGATAGACATTGTGATGCACGGGAAATAACTTCTTTTTGTGCGTTGAAAGCTATCATACATATATTTTGAAGGTTTCCTGGCACTTGTGAACCCTTTACATGTGTTATTCTACATAAGCTATTTTATGGCGCTCCTTCGACATTTATTGGATGAGCCGGGCCAAATCGAATATTGCTAATTTTTAGTCCGAGTACGTCTGGTTGAGAAAAAGTTAGGCGGGTCTGTGAGTCCGCGAGTGAGTCCGCTTTAGGAGAATTTTGGTGAGTCTGAGTCCGAGTGAGTCCGGCTGACAAATATTTTGGGGAGTGAGTCCGGCTGAGTTATATTTTCGTTATATTTTCATGTGTCTGAGTCTGAGTGAGTAGGGCTGAGTAATATTTTCGTGAGTCTGAGTCCGAGTGAGTCCGGCTGAGTTAAATTTTGGTGAATCTGAGTCCGAGTGAGTCCGGCTGAGTTATATTTTGGTGAGTCTGAGTCCGAGTGAGTCCGCTTTAGGAGAATTTTGGTGAGTCTGAGTCCGAGTGAGTCCGGCTGACAAATATTTTGGGGAGTGAGTCCGGCTGAGTTATATTTTCGTTATATTTTCATGTGTCTGAGTCTGAGTGAGTAGGGCTGAGTAATATTTTCGTGAGTCTGAGTCCGAGTGAGTCCGGCTGAGTTAAATTTTGGTGAATCTGAGTCCGAGTGAGTCCGGCTGAGTTATATTTTGGTGAGTCTGAGTCCGAGTGAGTCCGCTTGAGGAAAATTTTGGTGAGTCTGAGTCCGAGTGAGTCAGGTTGACGAAAAGTTTAGTGAGTCTGAGTCCGAGTGAGTCTGGATGACCTGGATGACGAAAACACCGGTGAGTCTGAGTCCGAGTGAGTTTGGCTGAAGAGAAATTTCGTGAGTCTGAGTCCGAGTGAGTCTGCTTCAGCAAAATTTTGGTGAGTCTGAGTCCGAGTGAGTCCTAAGCGAAAAATATATTTATTGAGTGAGTCTGAGTGAGCTCCATTTATTTTGCCGACCTATGGTCCGTGGTGTGCCCGAGTCACTGGGGCGCCAGATCGAGCGCGTTTTGTTAACGAAAGCGCCACGCCTTCGGGGCGACGCTATTGAATCAGTTTCCCCAGCAAACGCGTCGCTGTGCGTAGTCGACACGGCACTCACAGCTACGGAGATATTTCCATACTTCGGAGACCACGAGTGCCATGTATCGCAACGCAGCCCGCGCAATGTCCAGACTTCTGCGACGCCATTCAGTTTCCCCGGTAGACCCGTTGTTGCGCGTGGGTTTCCTACTTTTGAAACACAATAGAGTCCGAACGCGTCAATTCCCTACTTCCGAGACATGATCGAGTCCGATCTGTTAATTGTAGAACGGAACGTACTGCGAAAAAAGGGGGCTCCGACTTCTACAACACACAGGGGCCGTTAAAGGGACCCTGAAACGGTTTTTTGAAGTTTTGTCAGTGTTTAGGTTAGAGCATCATCAAACCATTCGCACCACAAATTTAGCGACACGCCGTGTGCCAAGGACGCTACGGACCATTATATCACACCCTCCTTCTCACCCCTTCCTTGCCTCCTCAACTCATGAGACACGCTGGTATCGCTGGGGATCGCAGAGCTCTCATGAGCGCACTCGACGATTGAGCTTCGCGCAGTCATCACCTCCGAGATTGAACGCCGACATGTTGCACGGAATCTCGGAGGCCATAGCCCAGTGCGCCTGGCAGCACGCGCACCATCTGGCAACAGAGGAAGATTGCAGAGTGGTTGCTATCTTTGCCGACAGGTGCCGCCACCCTACCAGCCGATCTTACTTACGCGCATTTCCAGGCATTCCACAACCAATCAGATCAGCAGCCACGGTGACGTCGTGTGTTCACTCCATGTCGTACTGTGAATGGGAGGTTGAAAACGCGTTTGGCTGAGCCGCAGTGATCTGCAGAGATTCGCAGCTTTAAAGCGTTGTAATAAATTACGCGGTTTACACAGAGAGCTTGAATCAGTCGGTAAATGACCCTTAGGATTTGGTCTACCAGCCCAATGTGTTTGTACAAAATCGTCAACACCGTTTCAGGGTCCCTTTAAGTAAAACCGCCGATGTCAACAGACCGTACAGGCACTTGCGAAATGCACAGCGGATTACGCAGGAGCCTTACGGGGAAGCTAGAACGGCAGGGGCAAATACCCCGAAGTCTGTAAACAGACTTATGCAACACCAAACAAAACCCAGCCCATTCTCCTACAATTTTCCCCCCTGACATGACCCGGCAATCACAAATCTGAGCTCTCTTCATAAGCAACGCTCAGTATTAGCCTTCACTTGAGCACCACCGCGAACTAGTCAATAACTATTACCATATAGTATTTTGTGTCCCTATACGCCGTCTGTTCAACTTGACCACAAAATATACTATATGCCGTGACTTGCTTGCTGCGTTAAAGTGGTGTTCCGGTCAGGACCACAGCACTGCCGTAAAAAAAACATGTTGCTCATTCTGTTACGATGATTTAATGCGGTGAAAGTCAACCGATAATGAGAGGGGCATGAGGGGGTAAAATGCAGGTAGGTTGACCTTCCCCCTGTGACGCTCGTACTCAAGCCTAGATTTTTGCAATAGAGCACTTTCTTTTGACCTTAAAAGAAGCAATACTTCAAAAATATTGGGTGAAATTAGCGTAGAACAGAGGTCTCCAATCGATGAGCCAGCAGAATCGCCTGCTGTGAAAGTTGCAGCAATAGAGTGTCCATAAAAAAAAGGAGTATTTTCTTCTCGAATCGAAACTAGTATTCGTTGAAAATATCAGTGACAACGCAATATTTTAAGTTGTCCTTGCACTCGTGGTCCTGTTAATTGTCAAGGTGAGGCTGAATTGTCGCACTTTAGTTTCTCCAGCACAGGCAAAACACGATCGGACTCAGTTTTGTCAAAAACTTCCAGTGTCAAGTTTCCGTTTGACAACAGCGAGGCGAACGTTGGTGCCTAGAACTTTTGCTGTGGTGTTTTTTTGGCTCGAGGGAACCTCATTATGCCAAAACGTAACCTCAGCATGGCGGGACACCATATGCAGTCTTGTAAATAGTTTTAATGGCAACCAGAAACCCAGCGTTGCACGCGCTTTTGCTACATTGCCGAGGGGGGCCCAGGATTTAGTTTTACGTGACCAGTTATAAAAAGCAGCACCGGAGAGGTTCTAGAAGGAAAAAAAGAACCCTCTACTAGCACGCCTTTTTAGGCACAGAAACTAATGGTGGCTTCGTTTGAAGCAAACGCAAGACATCTTTTTCAAAAGCATTGTCAAAAACGTCAGCCAGTGCGGCCGGCAGCCTAGATGGGTCGCCGTCGTTGGCATTTCAATGACCTCTACGCGACGTTGTGGGCACGTCGCTGCAGTATTGGCTCTGCGTTAAGTATGAAGTGCTCAGAAAGAACGTGCGGAATTATACAAAGAATTTGAACAGCACCTGGATGAATCTGTACACACGCATACAAAAGCGGAATGGTGACCGGATAGCACTGAGACTTCTTGCGCGGGCCAGTGATAATGATGATGACAGCCAAGTCATCGCGTCAGCGGCCGTGATTTTATGCATGTTATATGAAGTCACCACCGTTACGTAAGATGCACTGGCGGAAGTGTGCGAAAGAAACAATAACAACAAAAGACGACCTATGCTTAAAAAAAAAGACGAAAAAAAGAATAGGCAGATAAGAAATCGAGTTAGGTAGATGAGAAATCCAGTAGTATGCTGTAGTGTAGTGGAACATGCCACAATCCCATTTCAAAGAGCGTTTTACGCATGTTCATTACCATAGTTTTGTAACGATATACGAAACGTGCAATGATATCAAGCATAAAACTGATTTCTTCTTGATTGATTACTCTAGATATAGTGCCCTACTTTTACTCCGGAAGTATTCAAAAGTAAAATGTAGGCCCCCACTAACAAGGAGATGACGGCGCAAGTATATTTAGGAACAGTAAGGACATGTTCACAATATTACGACTAGGGAATGATAAAACACTCGAATATTCTAGCGTTGTGCCTGCGATGCAGAGAAGCGACTCATTGGTTTTAGAAAATGTAGCTTTTGGCTCACCTCCAATAAACTCGATGTGAGAGGGGTATAACGGTCACATCTAAGTTAAAATAAAATGTTTGAACGCGAGTGTAAGCGGATTATCAGTAACAATTCTGGAAGCTTACGCACTTATTTACTCTAGGAACAATATATTGCCGGTTACTTTTTTTGGTGAGCCCTGACTAGCCACGTACGTACATGACTGAAGATACGTACCAGCTCTCTTTTTGGTTAGTTGCGCCTCCCACAACTCACCGAAGAGAGCTCCAAAAGAGTTAACGCGCATCTTTATGGGGAATAAAAGCCAGCAGATTGCTGGTTTTCAATAACGTTGCGTCAAACAAAGAAACGAGCCCTCAAAATTCTTTTCCTTCATCTTTATGGACAGTTATACATGTGGCAAGTCACGGCTCACCAAAAAGAGTAGCCGGTATTTTTTAAATTTTTTTTTATCAGCTTAATCATTTCCAGCCAGCCTGAAGGACGTGACACGCGATGTTAATGTCCCTACGTTCTTACGAAAATTACAAAGGAATAGCGCTTTGTCAATACTAAATTTGCATCTGGGCATTGGAGCGTAAAGAAAATGTGTGGGTAGTACTTCCACTTTTCTAAAACTGGCTCATGCAGGAGAAAGAGTCGTACCTCAGGATCACAAGCCGAGCTCAACGGTGCGTGTTTAAAGCTGAATCTGAAATGGGCGAAAAGTAAATACACCAGGCACGTACTATAAGTTGAGCATAGGAGAAAATAATCAATACGTTTATTTGGGGAAAAAGGAAAAAAAAAACGAAAGAAAAACAAATTAAGCAGATTTCATGCACTTTACGAACCAACGTCATCCGAAGCTTCTTGCTGGTAACCTGCATCGTGCGGAATCGCGCAAGGCATTAGCGGGTACAGCTATGTGTCTGGACGTGAACGGGTAGGCGACGGCATTTTTTTTTTGTTCTGCTTGCCAACTGATAGAAGTGAGTACTGTAAGCGAGTGAAACACCACTGTGACGACCTCAGCGACTACATATCTCATCAAGACAAACCTACACATCCTGTAACGCGCATGAAATAACGCGAACGACGTTTCACGTCGAAAGAACAAAAAGGCAACCCTAATGAGGAATTCTAGTGAGGTGTCTAGATTAAATCTACAGTTTTACCCACCGACATATAAAGGAGCAAACTGGCGTAGATGGCATTTCGCTGGGCAGGGGTTTCGCTTCGAAAGATACAGTCGTTCAAAGTAACGACTGTGTTCCGTAACGAAGCAGAGGAGTCGTTTCGCAATATAGATATATGCCAGAACCTTTGGTGCACTGCGGCTGGCCTGTCTCAGTTTCGTCACGAGTTCCAGATATTGGGTCAGGGGATTTATCGAGTTAATGCTCTCTCATCGCTGGCGTAGTAGCCGCGATTGCAGGAAATGGGCTCCACACACTACATTGCAGGTCACCAGCGCACTTGCAGGTAATAACGCAACGCTTTCAAACTGTCTACCTATACGAAGAAAAAGTGGTTAACTAGAAGAGCAGCTTAAATTGAAACTGCTAATACAGTGTCTATTGCTTCGACGTCATTCAGACAGTATTCTCGGAAAGTGTTGAAACTGGCTCTTTCGGTGCGTTCTATACATGCACCATTTCCTTAACTGTTGATGGAGACTAAAGTGAAATTCTAGTGTCTCATGATAGCGAAATTGTACTGAATCAGTGACAAAGAAATTCTTCAGAAGTTGAAAAGTGGTAGCATGTTCAGAAATTCACTAGGGCAAGAAAGTCACAGTTTCGCCGCGTGGGCGAAGCAATGAATGCGATAGCAAGAAATTGGAATGTCACACGAAGATCGACGAGCAGCTCGATACTTGCAGCTTCCCGCTGAAGCACAAAGAAGGACGCCCGAAAAGGACGCGCAGGTATAGGTACACGGGAAAAGCATGAACTAACAACTATCACACTTGTTACGCCTTTTATTTTGAGCAACGCGCCGCGAGTCCACCTTTCTCGTTTAATAAATGTTTTTCACCACCACCACCGCAAGTGTCGACAACGCGGAACCCGACGCTCTTAGATATTTCTTCTTCTTTTGAAGTGCGGCGCGCGGAATGACTCCTCTGCGTCTCCTGCCACGCGGTGGCGTCTGACGCAAGGTATGGGCGGTGCTTTTTTCTTTTTTTTTTTTTCGTTCCACCTCACGAGTGGGTACAGAAAGGGGCCCCTTTTTTGTGCGCGTCTCAAGGACAGTTTTCAAATCATGACAGTGATATGCAGCGGCTAACGCTTGGGTTGCCGCTAGCGAAACGTGCGTCACCGCACAGCCACCACCATCGTCACCGCCCTGCCAAGGCAGCTCGCCCGACCAAATACTGTGGTCTTTTTTCCACGGAACAGTTGGGAGAGCTGCAATACGGCGCGCAGCAAGCGGACATGTCACGTTTCGCGGGCATTTGGGGGCATTTGTAGAAAAAAAAAAAACTCATACTTAATTGATAGAAAGTTAGAAACCATCTAATCGGACGTTTCGCGAAGGGATCTACAACTTCCTCGTAGTAAATTTTTGCCCAGGTTCGTTGCTTCAAAAGTTGGGCAATTAAACATGCCGAATTAGGCCATTGAGGACAACACAAAAAATAGTGTTACGTGCTCCAGGCGATAGTAAGCAACATACATTTGGTCGCATCGTCATAGAGTGCGTCGGCATATTTTCCAACCCTGGCTAAAGATAGCTGGGGCATCCTGTATTTCGCCTGCACTGACGTCATCTTAGCCGCCATGTTAGTGAGGCATCAATGTCGGATAGCTGTATCGGTTGTGGTCAGGCGCGTTAGTTTTGCGCAAGTTCTAAAACACACGCCAGCAGCATTACGTGACATTGAAATCATCATGCTACAGCCACAAAGTCGTAGCAACAGTGCGGTGGGATGCTGCGTGTCTGACGTCACGTGTAAGGCATCTGTATTAAGGTTAGGGAGTAATTAGGTTGTAAATACGGCCTCGATTTTACGTTATATTCGAAATTTTCTTGTATCGCGTACGTGCGGGAGGAACCCTTTTAATGGAATGCTCAGACACTTCCGTCAGTTTTAAATGTAGGGTACTGTGTTTCCGAAGGGCCTCAAGGTATCCACCAAGACGCCCGGTTCTCCTCTTTACCGATGCAGTGTCTAGAAGGCCGAGCCCTTTTCGGGCCAGAGTCGTTGCTTGCCTAAGAGGATGCGGAAGCTCGGCGGAAGCAGCATAACCTAGTTTAGCTACATTATTAGAGAAGGTTGGCAAAAGTAAGAGAAGGAGTGTTCGCTAAAGAGTGAAATTTGACTTTGAGAGAGACCTTAAACACAAAGAATGATCGTCTAAATAGCGTTTCTCTTAGCTCCCTATACTATAGCGAAAACAGCTGTTGTCACCTTCCTCCAAATCAGTGGCCCCAGAGTCGTTCACCCCGCTTTCATATTGAGGGATAGCAAACACGCACGCCTTTGTTTGCCGCACCGCAAAGGCAAAGGGGCACGTACGACCCAAGGGTCGGTGCCCCCCATAGAGTTTCTTAACAGTACACTAGAGCGAAATCTGGCGCTAGTGTCTATGCGAGCTACAACGCATGGTGCTTGAGCTAGCATGGGAATGGTGGCTAGTACATAGATTTGTCGAAGCTTCGTTCATTCGGCTTCATGTGGGTTTGTGAATTTTAAAACTGGCAGTTATTACGGTACAAATAAAACATACTGTAATAATCCCGACGTGCACAGACACTCATTGCATGCACATGTTTAACAAAATACGATCACTCAGAAATTTGGTACAATGTTGCTAGAGTTTCAATGCTACCTTTTCCGCTGACGTCTGGATTAAGCAGCGACTTCTCGAGGTAAAGTCAGAAACGCGAACACCTTTTTACGTAAAATACGTCTACGTTTGAGATCGGTTGAACTTTGAACTTTGCTATTCTTTTTAAGCGCGTAAAAAGTGAATGTGTACTACCAGTAAGGCGTCTGTGCACATTTCGTTCTTTGTATGTAGTCAGATGTTCCACTTCGCAGTTTTTTAGCTCAAACGTCACAGCTTCAGCGTTTGTTAGTTTAAGTAATAGATCTCAATCAGAAATATTCTGCCTTGTAGGAAAAGTGCATATGTTGAGAAGTACAGTGCCATGGCTCACAAAAAAAAAAAATCTAACCGAATAATGAACTTGCCAAAACGCCGTGTGAATCGCGGGAATCTTTCTCGTCGACCCACGTTTCCTTGCTCTTTCCTTTCTTTATCTGATATAAAATTTCACCAACTGACTTAAGTACAAATGGCTTCATCTGTAACTTGGGACTACGGTTATTCTGCGTTGAAAAAAACAAACAAATGCAACAGGGATTGTTTGTTTCTCTCTGGCGTGGCAGCACATCTAAAAAAGAGGCAACGTCATCATGTACAAGTGTCGTCTGCTGCACTGATACTTCACACCCGCACGTCCGCACCAAACAAGCTGCACCGCAGCTGAGAGGGGGGCAGAAAAATCTTAAACCAGCGCTGCAACTCTCCTGAACCTTTTGGTACGAACGGCAGTGCACAGTACTAACAGTACCTCGTCAACTGTTCAGGCGCATCGAACGGACTTCGTACAGCAGCCGCCTGCAGCCGCTATGTCGCAACACGAAGTTCACGAATTGCCGCAAACAATTTAGCCGTGCCACTTCACCACCATGACCCTTTTAGGCTGACCAATTCAAGTCCGCTCACGAGGTTCGCAACGAGCCACTCTTTTACCCGAAACAAAAGCCAAAACACAATCATAAACAAAGCCACAAGCACGTCCAAAGCCGCAAGCATGAAGACTAGGCAAATCCATGTATTACCCATCATTCTCAGGGTGGCTGAGCAATCTGAGCCCATAGTTCTGTCTAGTAAATACAGTAAAATACCACTTGAACGTACGCCACTTAAACGAGCGAATCAGTTATACGAACTTTTTTTAAAAATTCCCCGCCGAAGTGACATTGGAGCCAATGCTATCGCGTTTCAGTTTAACGAAATTAGTGCCGAGCGCATTTCAGTTCTACGAACATATTTTGGGATACCATAGTGACTCTCACGTCATATTGATCAGAAATTGTCTAAAGACTGGGGACAGACAGCGCTTTGCCTTTAAGAACTGTCGCCTGTGACTATCGCGTTGAGACATGCGCAACTCTGTCTAGAAAGATTGTAGCTAGCGTCATAACTCAGGAAGAATAGGATGAGGAAAAGGTAACCCTTGTGGAGGTATCACCAAAAATTTCAGCTATAGAAGCATTGATGCAATTGAAAAAAAATCACGCCATATCCACGAAGTGAATGATGATGAGTGGGCGAAGCTCCGGAGGTAATCTGGTAAACCGTCAATCCCCGTAAATTTTGCCCACTCGATCATCATACAAAGACCTGACACACAAATGCGGGGGTGTGGTGTGATTATGAACGTTTGTTGTCGGCGTTGCCGTTTTGCCTTTCGAGGGCGAGAGCGCGTTCACGATCGTTTTCATCCATGGCAGAAAGAGAATGTGTGGTCTGGAACGCGCTTATACTTCATGGTCATCAGCGTCATCGTCATCGTTATCACGTGTAGTGGGTACATTCCACTATACTGGAACGCGCTTATTCTTCATGGTCATCAGGCGTCATCGTCATCTTTATCACGTGGAGTGGGTACATTCCACTATACGTGGCTACCTACCTACTACTACTACTACTACTACTACTACAGAGGAGGGACAGACCGACACCCTAAGGAGCTTCGCCCCTAAAAAGTGAAGTCCTTCGCTGTCCGGCAGAGTGTTAGTTGTGCCGGAGAACGTTTATGAGAGCTTGGACACAGTGACTCAATTCATCCCCACTGCAGTCCTAAGAGCACAAGTGCAGCAAAAGAATACTACATTCTTCAAAACACGCTAAATAAGGAGGAAATTCACATTCAAATAAGCAGCATTGCAAATAAAAGGGTTCAAATTTCATTTCAACAACTGATGTTTTCTTTAGCTCCTGATAAATTGCTATTTCAGTTCACCGAGCTTTCACATGAACCTTTTGCTGGGGTCCCTTGAGGTTCGTTCAAGCGAAGTTTCACTGTATTGTCGAAAACTTTATGGGTGGCTTCACGATGCACCAGAAGGCGCTCGCTCTTCCTACGTTACACCCCTTTCCACACTGAAGCAATGGAAGACGGTGATGCGGAACTTTATCCAAACACGCATCACAACTGACGATGCGTGGCACGCGCCATCCTGTCCACTTATTCCTTCCTCGCCTCCATTCACCGCAACTCATACATGGCAGACGGCGTGAATACGCGTTTCAACAGGGCGCGTGCGTCTGTGGCGAAGCGGTTCAGTGGGATAACAGTGTGCAACTTGTGCGTTACGTTAGTACCGTCATGCGAAATGTGGTCGCATACACGGGCAGAGCTTTCTCGTGTAGCTGAACGGCTATTTTACGTGGCCGCGGAAGCGGGCCCGTCCTAGAGGTAGTGCAATATTGAAGTGCACTTCACTCGTGAGATAGACGAAGCAGATGCACCAAAGAAGACTCCAAGCTACGAGGTATATAGAGGTTTGCTTTATTGAAATAACTGTACTCATTATGACATATACTTGTTACGCTGAGGACATTCAGGGATGGCAGGCAGTTTTACTGTGTAGCCGTGCAGAAAAAGGAAAAGATCCAGCAGAACGCACACATACGGGGGGTAGTTCAGGTGAGGCTATATATACACATGTCGAATGCGGAGTTACATTTATATTTCTTTCTTTTTTTTACATTGAACCGCAAATCTAGCGAGACTCGGCGATACACCCCTAAGACCTGGCGAGATTTGGTGAGATTTCGCGAAACTCTGCGAGAATCTTTCCAAGAATTGCAGCAGTGGGATGGCTTGGGCTATTCGGTGCGTAGTACATATAAGGGCAATAGCGCGAAAATACCGAAGACAAGAAGGGGGACGAACAACAGTGCTGACTTACGACTGAATTCTTTATTAAGAAAGGAAACAGAAACATGTACTCCAGAAACTATGGTTATGAAAGGGGTAACTAGCAACCACTCGATTGTAGCACGTAGACACAAGGAAATACAATGGACTTGCCTTGTGTCTACGTGCTACAATTGTGGCTTGACCACAGCAGCATGAAGCACCTTCAAGCTAGCAGCGATTACATTGAACGAGATATATTGCGGTTTTTAAGATATATCAATACGGCATCAATCTGTAGTGTGGAAAGAGAGAGAGCTAATGCAGTACGCACTGTTTCCTGCGATAGCAGCGGCTTCGAAAATTTCACTCGCGCGAGGATCATTGCGGGGCTTGCGAAACGTGCACTGCGCAAAGTATTCGCTAAGAATGTGTCGAATTAGAACTACTAATATCACAAGTGGTCGCGATGGCATATATCAGTCTGTCGGGGAATCAAGAATGTTTACGAAGGCACCCGGCCAACGGCAAAGAGCGTTTATAAACAAAATGCCTCGAGAATGTGACACTTACATGTATACACACACTTACATGTATACCCATCTATGCCACGAGTGTATTGTTTTAGATAATTTCTCAGCGAAAACTAATTTTCACGTAAAAGAAGGCGGGAACCTCGCTTTGCGATTAGCACAGGCTATGCGCGAATGAAAGCGCTTCTATTCTGAAAAATCGCTTCAAAGTTTGCTCTCGAAATAAGCCCGACTTTGCGCCGGCATATTCCGGCACTCAAGCGCAACCTCCAGCAGTCCGCGGCACGCCGTGAGCGGTTATTGACCGCGTGTTTTACATATGTAATCCATGCATACAGACTCCGATAAGCACGTGCGAGCGTGAGCGTCCGCACGACACCCAACTTACGCGGACACCGTCTGCGTTGATATCGGACATGTCATATGCTAGAATTACCGTACAGCTTTCGCAATGTCATGTACACCCACTCTATTCCATTATAACGCCGAACGTCATCGCAGATGCCGACTAACCACAAGAACAGCAAAACAGAAATGAGGGGAAAAGAGTGCACGGTGGAGGCCCCAGTAACGCGTGCCGTCGATATTGTAGTCTATGGTCACGTACAACTTAACAACTCCGGAGAGGCCGCGCCCAGGCTGCCGAAGCGCGGCTGCCGATCGCCTCCGACGGTAAATAAATAGTCCCGCTGATGTACCCAGCAATGTTCTCCGAAGGCGGGCTCGCTGCCAGTCCGGCTCCTGACGTCAGCATGGAGTGCGCGTCCATTGGTGCAGGCTTGTGTGCATCCGCCTTTGAGGAAGAAATGCCGTGGGAATTCTGAAGTTGTATCCAACTATGGTGCTTTTCCCCTTCCCGGTGAGACGTGCACAATTTAAACGACTGCCGCACACGTGCTGGAAACATCGTACTATATCTGCTGCTCAAATTACCGTCTTTAATGAAAAAAAAAAAAGGCCATTATATTTAGTGCGTCTAAGTGCTCTGTACGTTGACTGACATTTTTTTTTTCACGTTTCCACACGTGCACGCACACTGCACCCTAGAACTTATACGAAAGCGCCTCTCAAAACATCTTCTACTTTCAGCAGTGCAGACACCATCTGCGATGATGCGAGGTGAGGCTAACTCACCTGTATTAATTTCTAAAAATAAGTCGCTCTCGGGACCATTATTCTGAATCTCAGTTGACGTTAAAGAACACCAGATGCTCGAAATTTCCGGAGCCCGCCACTACGGCGTCCCTCATAATCATATTGTAGTTTTGGGACGTAAAACCCCAGATATTATTATTATTTCTTCTGAATCTTATTAGAAGTAAAAAACTGCATATTAACAGACACTGAAGGTCTTTTTTCTGCATTTTGTGGGCAGTAATTGCATATAAAGCGCTCGCAGATGGCGGCCAACTGCTACAGAGACCGACAGATTTGTAAAGTTCACTTTTCGCACTCACTGAAGGCAAAAATGTGATCGTTCGGGTCGATTGCAAATTTGCAGCGCCTTTCTTGTGCTTGCAGCTTGCAAGATGGTGGTGAATTTCTAATTTTCCACATTTGCAATCAGCCATGCATGCTTTGCAGTAGAAATACAGGGTCCCTTTTTTACTTGCTGACAGCGAACATGTGTACTTTCGATCAGCTTGCCGTTTGGTCAAACATTTTTTTCTCTACTCTCGCTCTGAAAAACTGAAAACACACGAACAATGTTCTCGTCTCTTTCCATCGAGCCGTTCTCATAATAATGAGTCCGTACCAATTCGTCCAATTGTCAGTACTACTCTGGCTCGCTTTCTATGAATATCTCCTGGTCCAGAAGTTATTTGACAAGGAGCAACTTTTCACAGTGAAGGCCCGCGGCGAACGTCATCTTGGTACGTTTTCCTGTGCACTACAATACAAAAAATGTGTTCTTTGCTTGACATAGCCGCAATCACTCAGTGCGCTCATGCATATATACTCGCGCCCAATATGTGCCAACCCCACGACGACTAAGTTTCATCCTGTTACCCCTCAAGTATTAAGTATATCATAATCTCTTCTTCACTTCGGCCCTGAAGGACACAAATTTTTTCTTGAAGGAATGACTTGAAGCGGAAAAAATTCTCGCTTTTTATAGCATTTCAAGTTGAAAACACGTGACCTACTAATACCCTTGTTACACAGGCAGCCTAAACCGCGGTTAACGTAACCGTGGTTACGTTAACCGCGGTTCGCTTATGTTACACGGTAGGCGAAACCACCGTTATGCCGCTAACCGCGGTTGCAGGAAACCGAGCTTGGCAATCTCGGTTAGAGTGTTAACCGAGGGAAATAGCGGCGCCCATGAGCGATGAGTGCATGCCAGCGAGCGTGCGTGAAAAACGGACGAACTGGACGGCACGAACTGGACGGCACGAACCACGGAAAGCCTGATAAGGCTATGGGAAAATCATTTGCGTGATCTGCGGATCACGTCACGCAATGCAAAGGTGTACGCGGCAATAACGGCTGAGTTGAACCAATGTTGAACGCCGAACTGCCGCCTGACGTAGACCAGTTCACGCCAAAGCAACGATGTTTTGCCGTAAAAGATGCATATATTCGCATAATTGTACGTTTGACGAACATTATGCAATAAATAAGTGACATATTTGTGTACAGAACGGCGATCTGCTGATTAGTGCGTCAGTTAGTTTGTTGTACGCCAGGTGGTGTTGGCTGCCTTAACCGAGGAAGCTTTCGCGCTGTGTAACATCGGCGAACCGTGGTTGGCGCTAACCGCGGTTCCACGCGGTTAACCGTGGTTGGTCGTAACCGCGGTTAACTTGCCTGTGTAACATGGGTATAAGTAACGCCTGTCACACGTAATGTCACATTTTCCAGAGCCTTACAAAAATCCCTAGATTCGATAAAAAGACGCCAAATCCCCCAAAGAGTTAGAAAACTCCTAGATCTAGGGATAAAACCTTGGAGTTGGCACCACTAGACAGGGGAGACAGAGAGGAGGAGCCGCGGCGCCTCTAGCGCCACGGCACACAGCGTATATACGAACGGTGCCGAACGCCGGACACGTGATATATATGACGCATACGGCGGCGTCTACAACACGGAGGCCAATCGAAACGCGCTGCACGAGAATCAACTGACCGTTGCAGAAAAGATAACTCCCATTTTCTGAGTTTACCTTCCAAAATGGGTTAAATGGATAACCGGAGAGTCAGGGTGCCGTGACCCTCTTTTGACTCTTTATTTTTCTTAGAGTGCAGCCATCAGCTACATTTCAATTGAAGCAGGCGTTAGCATTTTTACTGCTCATTATCAAGAGCCCACTTGTGTCGTTATAGAGCTCAAGATTCTGCAACGATTGCAAGACAGTTAGAACAAAAAAAAATAAAAAATGCCCCCCACCTCCCCGAAGGGAATCGTGAGGAAATGCGAATGCATTTCGCGCGCGCTTCACTTCCATTTATATATGGTGGTTGTGGTTCGAAGAAGGAAAAGGCGCCTAATTTCTGCAGCCCGGTCGGGAGCACGGCGCAGCGCCTGTTTTTTTTTTTTTTCTTTTTTTTTTTTTTTTTATCGCGGTAGCTCCGCTGAGCTATGGTGGCTAGACGGAGAGGTGTTAGCATCGGCGCGCCAGAGAGCGAGCGAGAATTCATCCGGAAGCGGCGGCGCTGCTGTCGGCTCCGAGATGCCCCCGCGCGCGCGCGCGCCTAGCAGCCGCTTTTTGTTGCAACTATTTCACAGTACCGTGCGGATTACAACAAAGGCTAGTTGGCACTTTTCTGGCGGCTCGCTGCAAAGCGTGTATCGGCACTGAAAACTAATGTTTTGAACTTGCTTCCTACTATATTAGCTGCGTTTGTCACTCTCACCCCGAAGCGCTGGAAAACTGTGAATCAAATGACTTGCCGTGAGCTTAACACCAAAACAACGTCCGTGCAGTTATCGCTTTGATGCCGTGGTGCAGTAGCGTAGCCAGAAATTTTTTTCGGGGGGGGGGGGGGGGGGTTCAACCATACTTTATGTATGTTCGTGCGTGCGTTTGTATGTATGCGTGCATATATACGCAAGCAAAACTGAAAAATTTCGGGGGGGGGGGGTTTGAACCCCCCCCCCCTCCTTGGCTACGCCACTGCCGTGGTGTTCTCCGTGACGTCTCAATGCAGGTAGAAGCATCAGCAACCACACTTGAACGCTTTATTTTGATGACTTGCAAATCGAAAAGCAAGGTCTATTCGTAGAAGTTTTATTAAGCAAGACATTTATTTTGGCACACTCTTACAAGTGAACGTGAAAAACACCATAAAAATAAACAAAAATATGCATTAAGGTTGGTGAGAACTGCAAGTTATACAAAACTTAGCTGAAGCAAGTTAATAAGGCATCTTTTCTAGGGTCTCGCTCAACTTTGCAATGCTGCGCTTTTGCCGTCGCAGCTGCGCATTTTTTCACCTCAGCTTCTGTGTGAGGTTAGCTCTTGCCTGTCTCGCTTTTATATGCTTATATTATGCCTGATTTATCAACAGATTACGAAGGTACTTGCACTGCAACCATCGCCTTCTATTTTGGGCTGTCCCACAACACGTCAGGCTCTATAGTTTCCCTCCATGGAGTCACGTGCTTCGTTTTTATTTGCACATTTTGCATTCCTGTCTCAATCTCAAACCCCTCGCAAGGAATCATGCCATCCATTTCGAACATTTCGAACTAACGCTGTCGACATCCACTGTTTTTACAAGAACACCCTCTACATATGCCGTGCAATGAAAGGTTGAGGCATTATATGAACACAAAAGTAACTTTTCAAAGCACAGAGTTCCACCACTTGACGCACAGACGGAGAACGTTACAACGTCCGTGTCGTTTGGGATGACGTGTTTCGCCCAGTACTTATTTGGAAGGTCATCTTGCGTCGTGCCCTCCAAGATATTCTAGCCGCCGTTACAGTTCGAACTTGATGGAACGTCCGTTTTAGCACTCTGCAGTTCCTCGTGAATAGAGTCAACCTTTCTTCGCTTGGAAGTCGCACCTCCATTGAATGACACTATATTTCTGGAGGCAGCTTCTTCGAGAGGTAAGCAGGCACATTTGAAAATATTGTGGGAATCGCGCCGTCTGTCAGAGTAGGGCGATCACGGGAGATTCCCACAGACTCACTGTTGATGACATGCTTAGAGCTACGGACGATGAATCTCTTGTCGAAATGTGCCTCGCACACAAAGCAGTTCTTCTCCAGTGGCTTGTCAGCGCGAGGAATCACGCGCTCCCAGGCTTTGCGCCGTTCATCGTCGATGGGAACAGCGAAGAGAGACGCCTTCTTCCCTTGTTTGCGGGCCGAAACATACCCCGCCTTAGATCCAGGTGCAAAGTCGTTGCTGTTTAGACATCACTGTGGCATGGCCACTTCGATAGGTACCGATCCCAAACAAGTTCAAACCAGCACACCGCAGGCGTTGTGAGAACACGTGCCCGAAGAGCAACGAAACTGACGAAACGTGCGGCGCCGGCCGTCGGCGGGTGCTCTCGACAGATCTCGGTAGAGGCGTGCGCGCCGCCCCGCGGCGGCATGAAATACCAGCACGCCTCCGCTCACAGCGCGGCCGAGACGATGCTAACACCTCCCGTTCTAGCCACCATAGCTGAGCTCCCGCGATGCGAGCGCCGTCTCGCGCCAGAGCGCGCTCCTCCTCTCCACTTTGCTAGGGGCGAGGATAAGCGCGCGCGCCCGCAGCTTTTGCTATGGGAGAGAGAGTGAGAGCGGAGAGATAACACCTGCCGGCGCGCGGACACCTCCTCAACCTATCCTCCTCCCCGCGGACAACGCCGGACAACGCCGGACAACGCCGCCTGACATAGCCCGACTAAGAAATGCATTCGCATTTAAAACGCACATGCCGGAAACTAACGTTAGTCGCCGTAGACGCTTACTCGTGTTTCATCGCCCATCGCAGAGGTTGGTTTAGGCCTCTATCAGATAGCTGGGAAGAGCCCACTATTAGGGAATGCGAAGCGACGAGAAAATTGAAATATGGCGTTGTCTTTCTACTACCTTAATGGTGTTACCGTGGAAACTGTGCCTATGCAAAAGAAAAAGCGAACATAAAAGAAACAACGTGACACGATAATCATATGCGTTGCTGTAATTCAAAACTTGCTTCCTAAAATCAGCTAAGTGCCCAAAGTGAGCAACATATTCGATATCAATTTTTCTATGCAATAGCCTTGAGAGGCCCTTATAAACGTACTGCTGAGCGCCACAGCTTTAGAGGTCCTTCAAGGACAAGCTCGTAGCCGAAGTGATCTTAGACTGTTATATGCACATCGCTGCGCTGCATTCTCAGAAGCTCTACAGACGCTGTGGTGTTAGGACAAGTGCGATCTTTTAACATTATGATGGGTTTCCTATTGTCTCACGTTTTCACTATAAGGCACTTTCACTATAAGACATCCTGGCTCTCGGCTGAAGCTTGCTTGTGAATTGTCAATGTTGTTCTGCTTATATACAATGAAACGTCGATGATACGAATCTCGCGGGGTCATCAAAAATATTCGTATCATCCTAAATTCGTATCACCAGAAAATATGGAAAATTAGCATGCGACAAAAAATGCTGGCGTACGCTTTCATTTATTGTTTCTCAGGGCCGCAGCAACGTCACGAACAGCTCTGAATGATATCCATACGAAGTTTTCAGACGTGAACGATCATACTTGCACTCGTATATATAGGGCCCGTGCGCGCGTGTGCAATTACTGAACCAGGTGTGTTGTGACCCGTGCCAGCTAGTAGCCCCTTTCTAATTTTACCTGTGCCAGCTAGTAGCCCCTTTCTAATTTTAGTACGCTTTTTTGCATTACACTGGAAGTATTGCGGCGAAAGTGACTTAAGGGGCGCCTTGCACGCGATAGGTGAAGGCCTGAAAATTTTAGAACCGCTGTCCTTTGTTGTTATTATTTTCTGATCGCGGTGTGTTGGGGATGTATTTAGGGCGATTTATGGCCGTGCCCGCGCAATCGGAGAGTTGGCAAGTGTTCGTGCCCCCAACAATCGTGCATGTTGATGTTGTTAGGCCTAGCTCCTTCGCCAAGACCGTCCGCTTCCTCTTTCGGTCCTCATAAACCTTTCATAGGATGTCTGATGCGCGAGGACATGGCTTGCATCGTCGTGGAAGGCACGTGTAAACACAGTACAACGACAGCATGATGCGTCGACATGTTAAAAAAAAGCGTCCACATGTTAAAAAATTGGCCGCGTATCTGCGTGCTTCGCTGCAAATGTCGTCGAAAGACGATAGTCTTGTGCCGACTGCACTGCATGAGCGGCGTGAGTACCACAATTTAATAGCTGGGCTAGCCGCTGGGCTCGTTTTTCGGACGTTTTCCGGGCACGCTTAGACGGACGCCGGCGTTTCTCCGCTGAAATTTGGTCGTCGGTCTTTTCTCTGCGTTCTCTGATCATGTCTTGTAGAGTGGGTCGTATTTCATCAAGCGGCCATATATGTTTTGCCTTGCCTGAGACAGCGCTCTTCTACGATGAATCAGCCGCATCTGGCTGGCATTGATAAAACAGAAGGGGACGCAATCTATAGCGCTACCGGGGAACATCGGCTTGTGTTGAACTATGCTGCTGCCAGGTGGAAGCACCACAGCGTCGAAGTTAAATCACTGGGCGGAGACTTGTTTTGTACACAGCGGCGCATTTTCAGCGCCGCGTAATAAACACTAGGATCTTTATAATTACGTATCTATGGATTTTGTTCTAAAGGAACACTGTGAATAGTACTAAGGTATTGATGTTGTGCCTCAGGTATGCGTAATATTTGATTTTTAATTGCCCACGCTCACCCGTATGAACACATGCCTTTCGGTCAAGATTGGAGGTCGTAAGGCAGGGGGGTTAAACTTTGGCCAGCTAGCTGAATCGTGCGACGTGCCGACAAATAGAGAAACAGACAGACAGACAGACCAAAATTTCTCCGTTTAGGTATCCCAAGAAAGACTATCGTCTTTAAAAAAAGACAAGGGCACACGAAGGTGCATTAGGGCCGCTAAGATTCGCGCGCACAATCTTGGAGGCTACGACACGTCACTGAATGTTTATTCCACCGTGGTTTATTCTCATGAATTGGCGGCGTGGCGCGCATGCCCACGCTTGAGTTCCCGCGCGTTCTAGTCACGCCTTCCGCGACATAGCGGGCAGTACCTGTTCGTACCTTCGCGGTAGCATACGTTCGGATCAAACGTCGCGGGGTAAAAATCTGTTCGCAACAACCGTACTCCATTACACTGCGGGCCAATGGGCCTCGGCCGGGACCAAAGAAAAATTCGTACGAGCCGTGATCATATCACCGAGGTTTCACAGCAATTGTTAGCCGCACTTATGGAACGCATGATTATGTTCCCTCCACCCAATTTAAAGCCTTCCATTTCTATAAGGGCTTCGCCGAGGAGACGCTACGCTTTTGCGTAGGCTATGGCTGGGCATCACAATTACCTATGTGTATGCTTTCCGCATAGGAATGGACGAAACCGCAACCTGTAACCATTGGGGCAATGAAGAAACGATTGGACATATGTTGTGCGAGTGCCCACGCTACTCCACACAGAGACAATCGCTTTGCAACGCGCTGAACAAGTTGGATCTGTGTGCGTGCGCGCGCCTGTGTGTGTGTGTGTGGGGGGGGGGGGGGGGGGGGCGTTTTTCTTTTTATTTCATTTTTCTCTCTGTCGTCTTTCCGAACCCTTCTTCCCCATCCCTGTTTAGAGTAGCAAACTGGTTACTACAAGCGTGTTAGCCTCTCTGTCTTTATTTTTCATCTTTCTCTCTATTTCTTTTATGCAATTGCAGGTCCCTCGCCTTTGGGGGAATTTGTTGACTCTTGTCCGGGCTGTGGTAGCTCCCCAACGGTATTCCATGTCACGGTGGAGTGCGTCGCAAAATTATTTCCTCCCCTTCCCGTCGCGGGGCGATGCCCTCTGCGACGGGCCTCTCGAGGTCCGCCAGGCCTTGGTTCAACGGGCCCGGGTAGTCGTCGACATCATCATAGGGAACCCGGACTAGGGTTCCCTCCTACATGCTTGGTTTATATATTTTTATTTTAATAAAACGTTTTCTCTCTCTGCAATGCAGGTGAAGTAATTGGAGTTGTCTCATCACCACCACACAATGTCTGAAGATGGCCACACATATGAGTGCGGATTTTCCTTAGTTACCTTTGTCGTTTTCAGGAACTTTTAAATTATTGCTACTACCCCTAATAAAAAAGAGCGTGCACACACACACACACACACACACACACACACACACACACACACACACACACACACACACACACACACACACACACACACACACACACACACACACACACACACACACACACACACACACACACACGCACGCACGCACGCACGCACACACACACGCACGCACGCACGCACGCACGCACGCACACACACACACACACACACACACACACACGCACGCACGCACGCACGCACACACACACACACACACACACACACACACACACACACACACACACACCGTTTCTTCGCAATTTATTTTTTTAAAAACAAAGCAACTCTCAGTTTCCCTTCAGGTAATGTTTCTTTGCACTTCAACTCGGCTTTGCGGCAAAGCCTGCGTTCGGTTTCATTTACGTTTGGGCATCGATCCGTGATTCTTTTCTTTTGTTTAGTTGCATTTCACGTTGAGTTGTCTGTGAGAATTCCATCCACTATTGGAGCGCATAGTTGTCAGCAATAGAGTAGACAAGAGGAACAAAGAATACGTGTGTTTCTGCATGGACTGGGTTACTTCGTGTATACAGCGTAGCTTTTAAGCTCAGTGCCCAGTCGAAGCAAGGCCGGTATAAAGCAGGAACTCTTTTAACTTGATTGTGCTCCGCCCCTTATCTCTCACGCCTCATGAGTGTCCAACTGTAACGCAGGCGGAGCACTTTTCCGACCATGATTGAAGTGCGAGTATGGACAGAATCGGATTAAGGTCATTACGTAATTTCACCTCTAGTTCGGGGCAAGGAATGCGCGGACGGTGTGATAGAAATGTGAAGTGTCGGCCACAAAAAGCGGCACTTCTGTGAAGACTAAGAATAATCTTTTGTTTGCTTTCCGTGCTTCTCTGCTTCCTAAATTTCTTTTCGCCTTCAACGCTTATAGCTTTATGTGTGGATCGCTGTGCGGGAAAAGCCCCATAACTATTGTGCGAGGTAAGGGGGGCGAACATTTCAGCAGCACGATTAAACTTCCATTAACAAAACAGTTCTATATAAAATAGCAGAACACCATTGCAAGAAGTCATTCGTTTTAGGAGTATAAGTGGAACCGCTTTATTTAGGAGTGCGATGTCTTCAGGCGATGCTCCGTCAAAAAGAAACTCTCTTCTATTGACTGGACGCTTTTGTCGCCAGTTTGACGACCTTAAATTTCCAGGAGCGCTGAAAAAAAAAAAAAAAACGAGGAAAAAAAAAACGACATTCTGTGCACAAAGCATGGCCCCATTTATACTGTGGGATCCCGCACTTACGAAAGCGTTGGCCCAGTGGTAAGTGAGTCCGAAAACACCCCCGCGTCTCACACACGAAAATCTTTCGTCTCTCTGCGCGTCAAACTTGGCAGGTGTTGTGCGACGCTGTTTGATTTAGTCGCTGATCCCAAAGGTGTGTACAACTGAACTCTGGAGGTTTGTTCTCTCAACACTTCGCACGGAACACTGGACATGAGGAGAAAAGCATCCTTCAACATTGGGCGCTATTCTTTCGTGTTTGCCGTTTCTATGTAAGGTAATTCTTCGAACGACTTGGCATTGCCTTTGACGTCGTTCGGCAAACACGAAGCAGAATCACCTGAACTGTAATGTCGATGTTAATCATTGAGTTCTGAAAGTAAGACATGCTTAAAGCATAAGCGACCAATATCGTGACTTGTTTCTTTGTACTGGCGCGTAGTATAGACTAATTTAAAGGTGAAATGTCTGCTAAGCGTACGGTGGTAAATCTTGCGAGAGTACAAAGGTGTTGAGATAGGCTGATTGCAGAAATGTAGAATATCCATCCGTGCCTGGTAGGGACGCATATGGAGCTTAATATGCAAAAGAATAATACGGAGCCCTCAACAACGGTGTCCCTCATAATCACATCGTGGTTTTGGGACGTTAGATCGAAACAGTTATTATCAAAAAACTAAAATAAATAAAATCTTTGCATGCACGCGCACACACAGACATAAAGTGATAACGCGTGCGAGAGAGAGAGTGAGTAAAGAATAGACAAAATAAAAGTTTGTCGCATTCACTGCCTCCTAGAGCACGTAAAACAGCTCGTTTGGAACGTAGTCAGCGTATTACCAAAAGGTTGCGTGGAGGTCTGTATAATGAATCGTCCTCATGCATGTCCGCGCCTTTATTACAGAAACAAATTGTTTTGGCCGTCTGTTCAATCACCAGCACTGTGAACCGTGGTCTGAAATTCAGTGCATTTTCTAAATAACTCTGCATGGAGCCTATAGTGCTTAATAAACGATAAGTGCGACGATTGCTTTGTGATGTTTGCGGAGTGCAACAAGGTTTCTGCTACGCCTTCTTTAACATTTTGATTAGATACAGGGTGCCCCACTAAGTCTAGCCAGAGTTTAAAAGTATGGCCGGCGCACTTTACGACAACGTGACCAAGTGCGTGGTGCTGACCGCTGCATGAAGTAAATCACGGTATTTTTTGTGTTCGGCTTAACTGCTTGATTACTCAAGATTAATCAACTAACTTCTAAAGCAAGGAAGCTAACGAAAAAAATTGCAGTTAAAAAGTTGTGGATCGATTTCCAAAATGCCCTCTAAGACAGTGTGATGAATTGGTTCGCCAGTAATGTGATTAACGTGAACGTTTCTAAAACAGAGCCTATTTGTTTCCATAAGCCATTAAAAGTAGGTAGTTTAAGACGTAACGTCACCGTGGCGCAGCGAGAACTTGAGTGTGTAAATATACCGCACGTTTTCGTAGAATTGATTCGTAAGCGCGGCCGAGGACTGTTTGTCCTTAACGTATACAGTAAAGCCACGCTGCAGCACCGATTCGGGGAGCTGCTCCGGAGGGCGAGCGCGGCCGCCAACGGTGAACCTCTGCTCGTCGCGGGCGACCTTTAATGCGCCGCACGGAGCCTGGGGATACACGCGAGAAACGCCCAAAGGCAAACACCTTTGGGAAGACTCGCAAGAACAACGGCTTGAGCTCATCGCGAACCCCGCCGATCCAACGCGCCGGGGAAACAGCGTGAGCGCAGACACGCTACCAGACCTTGGGTTCGTATCGAATGTAACCGCAGCGTATTGGCAAAACACGCAGGAGGACTTGGGGAGTGACCACTCGCTGATAGAGATTACGATAAACACGGGCCCGAGCGTGGAGAGAGAGAGAGAAATAGATGAAAATGGAAAAGCAGGGAGGTTAACCTGGTACAGTAACCGGTTTGCTACCCTGCACAGGGGTGGGGAAATAGGGGTTGTAAAGAGGACAGAGAGAGAGAGATAAAATAAAAACGAAAAAAAAAACTCACACACACACGCACATGGACGCACACGCACGACGTTCAAATCAAAGTCGTTCAGAAAGGCCACTTAAACGCAGGAAGCGCAGTAGCGCTTTCACAGCCTTCTTCTGAGACGTTGGGTCCGGTCGATGGCGCAGGATTCGTTCTTCCGAAAGAGTTCGGTCGTCCAGTTTATCAAGTGCGTTGCGAAGCGACTGTCTCTGTAAACAGTACTGTGGGCACTCACACAGAACGTGGTGAATAGTTTTCATCACTGCCGCAGTGGTCACATGCCTGCGGTGTCGGCCATCCCTATACGGAACGCGTACGCGTGCGTAAATGCGACACCCAACCATAATCTACATAAAAGGGTAGCGTCAAGTCGGCGTAGTCCTGGAGGAATTCGGAGGCTGAGTGTTGGATCCAGGGAATATAGCCGTGCGTGCTTGAAGTGCGGCTCGTTCCACTGTGACGTGGTGCATTGGCGCGCAAGCACGCGGAGCTTCCATGCAGCGTCAGTCCTAGAGAGCGGTATTGATATATGTCTATTTTCTCTATGGGCTGAACCGGGCAGCTCGATCGGCCCGTTCATTGCCGATAATCCCACAGTGACTTGGGAGCCATTGAAACGATATTTCATGTCCTTTCTCAAGTAAGCGGTGTGCCTCTTCTGCAATTTCAAATACCAGTTGCTCGTTCGGGCCACGGCGTAAAGGTGACAGAAGGGATTGCAGTGCCGCCTTTGAGTCACTGAAGATTGCCCACTTTTGTGTCCGTTCATCAGTAATGAAGTTCAATGCGACACGAAGCGCTGCGAGCTCTGCTGCTGTCGATGTCGTCAGATGAGAGGTCTTAAATTGGATTGTTGTGGCTTTCATAGGTATCACGACGGCTGCGGTTGAGCTGTTTGGCATAACAGAGCCGTCGGTGTATACGTGCATTGAGCCTCGGTACTTCTCATATAGCAGGAGTAAAGCGAGCTGTTTAATAGCCGGTGTCGACATGTCTGCTTTTTTACGGATGCCAGGTATCGCCAGAATGATGCTAGGCTGAGCCAGGCACCACGGAAGGGATCGAAGGTCTCGTGGCGGGCGTAAAGCATGTTGGCAAATACTCGCGATACGCGGCAACCGTTTGGCAAAAGGAGGTACGTGGTCTGTCTGCTGGTAAAGAAGCTAGGTGGTGGCGGGGAGTCCGAGCAAGATGTCATATGCGTCCTGAGTGTTTCAACGTCAATGTGTGTCTTGACGAGGTGGTCTCTGGCGATCGCTATATAGAAGCCGCCGTCGATGCGCTAACAGGCAAGCCTAGGCAGATTCGGAGCGCTTGGGCCTGAACGCTTTGCAATATTCGCAGGCTTGTTTTGCTTGCGTTGGTTAATGCGGGCAAGCTGTACCGCAGGAAGCCGAGAAAAAGTACCCTGTACAGCTGTAACATAGCACTGGGTGACATTCCCCAAGTCTTCCCTGCGAAGAACTTCAATAGATGACAAATGCCGATCAACCGCTTTTTGATGTACGATACGTGATGGCTCCATGGACAGATCCCTGTCAATTATGACACCCAGGAACTTGTATGATCGAATATAGGGTACAGTTTGGCCATTGATCATTACGCCGTAATTACGCATAGGCTTGCGCGTAAAAGCCACGAGGGCGCATTTCTCGGAAGAAATTTCCAAGCCTCGATTGCGGAGGTACCGGGCAGTTTGAGCGGCAGCTCTTTGAATTCTCGCTCGCAACTGCAGGCGTGTTACGGCGGACGTCCAAACGCAGAGATCATCCGCGTACATATTGATAGCCTTAACTGTGCTTGGCAGCTGCTCAGTGAGGGCAATTAGCGTAAGATTGAACAGCACAGGACTGAGTACGCCGCCCTGGGGGACGCCACGGTAGCTGTAATGTAAGAGGTTTGGCCGTCTTCTGTGCTCACAAAAAAAAAAGATCGCATTGAGACATAACTACGTATCCAGCGATACATATGACCACCTACGCCTACCTCTTCGAGAGCGGTGAGGATGGCTTGATGTGTAACGTTGTCGTACCGCCCCTTTGACGTCGAGGAACAAAGAAGCGCAGAGACGCTTACGGCCTTTCTCGTGTTGAACGTAGGTAACCAGGTCAACGACGTTGTCAATCGATGATCGACCACGTCGAAATCCTGCCATGGCATCTGGGTAGGTGTTGTTGCCCTCCAAGTACCACTCCAGGCGTCCGAGGATCATCCTCTCCATGACTTTGCCTACACAACTGGCCAATGTGATCGGACGGTAGGATGAGAGCTCCAATGGTGACTTGCCAGGCTTCAATAGTGGGACCAGGCGACTGGTCTTCCAGTTAGTCGGGAGCGTGCCATCTCTCCAAGATTCGTTGTACAGCTCCAGGAGGATAATTCTCGCGTGCTCACCCAGATGACACAGGGCTCTGTAAGAGATTCCGTAGGGCCCTGGTGCCGACGTGTGTCTACACAAAGTCAGTGCAGCCTTGAGTTCAATGATGGAGAATGGCAAATCCATGCGGGGATCACGTGGTTGCGGACAACTGGTCGAGGGTGGTAAACTGGTTGTTGCTGTTAGTTGGCCAGATAGTCTGGTACAAAAATCTTCTGCCACGTCTATATCTGGTCGCTTTTGAGAGAGGGCTAGAGCCTTGAACGGGTATCGCTGAGTGGGTTTTGTGCGCAGACCTCGTACCGTCCTCCACAATTGCGATAGAGGTTTACGAGGGTCAAGCGACTCACAAAAAGCAGTCCAACGTTGCGATTCGAGCTTATCTATCCGGCGCTGAATCTTCTTCTGTAGACGTCGAGCGGTCCGTAAGTCTTCTATTGCCTCCGTGCGTCAATATCTTCGTTCAGCACGTCGACGGATTGCTCGAAGTCGCTCTAACTCAATGTCGAATTCTGTTAATTTCGAAGAGTACGTGAGAGTACACGTAGTGTCGTGTATCGTACTCTTGATTGTCTCCTCCAAGTCAAGTGACCTATTTGCTTGACATTGCTCTTCCATACGAGATTGAAATTTCGTCCAGTCCACCCTTTTAATGCTATCGCGTATCTTGGAAGGGGATAAACCTTCAATCTTGACATATGTGGGAATGTGGTCACTCCCGTGCGTTTCAATGTCCGGGAACCACCCAGCACGCCTGACGAGGCTTCGTGATACAAACGCCAAGTTCAAGACAGCTGCTGTATGTTGAATCCACGGAGAAACGTTGGAGTGCCGTCATTGAGCAAGAACAGTTCATTGTCAGAGGCGAAAGACAACCAAATTTCTGCCTTTCTCATTGATCTTCGTACTTCCCCAGAGCGTATGATGAGCATTGAAGTCCCCTGATGACGACGCAAGGGTGAGGTGTTGATGACAGGATGCCTTGTAGTCTTTAGCGGTCAAATCGACTTGATGGAGAAAGGTAGGCGCCCACTACCGTGACGGTAAGTCTCTTCTTCACTGTTAAACATGCATATTGATTGTCGTCATGATGGGACCCCGGCTGATGAATGTAGGGGAGGTCACGGCGAATAAACATCAGGACCTTTGCTGTTTTCGACAGTTGTAGAAGGTATAAATAGTTCATATCCAGTGAGCCTGATTGCGTTCGGTATGTTCGGCTCGCAGATGACGATGATTGGAAACATATTGGTGTACACGAACCGCCGGAAATCGGCAATGCGCGATCTCAGTCCCCGGGCATTCCACTGGAAAATCGCGGCGTTTCGCACCTCTTCTCTGAATGACAATGGCTGGTGAGCCATTATCTACTCAAGGGCTGCCAGTACTGGACTCAGAGCGTCCAGTACTTGGAGTGCACTTCTGGCTGACGATGCGTGCATGTTGCTTAACAACACGCGAATGGCGTTAATTACGGGGCGCACAAGAGCTATCACTTGCTGATCTGTGTTCCGCAAGTCCTCTATCGGAGCAGCTTGCTCTGATGAAGGCGGCTTCTGCTGTGACTCTTCTACGCGTCGCGTGCGCGTAAGAGGCGACCATTCTGTGGTAGAGAGTGATCTGCTCCTTTTCTCTTTTCCAATGTCGGCGTTCCCCGTGCTGGAAACTGCAGCTGGCGGTGCTCCCAGATGAGTCGGTTTCCTTCCTGAAGTTGACCTTGTCCGCCGTGATGGCCGTCGACAGCGACGTCGTCTTCGCCGGACTTTTTCAGCGGCTTCTTTGTGGGCTTGAGCTGTCACGCACCCTTTGCTTAATGATAGAAATCTCTTTCTTTATGCACGGACAGTCTTTGGACGAAGAACTGTGAGCACCTTGACAGTTAGGGACACTTCAGTATGGTAGCAACAGTTCCACGTTTGACTTCACAAACGACTGTTGCTACCCGGCTCAGTGACTTTTCTCTCTCCTCTGTAACTTTTCTTCCCTCTCCCCCCCTCCCCCCCGTGCAGGGTAGCCTACCGGGCTCAGCCCAGGTTAACCTCCCTGCCTTTCTTCTACCCTTATTCTCTCTCTCAGTATGGTAGCCCTACAGTTGCCTTCCGAGTGCGGTTCTGCGCATCGGGGGCACACTGCAGAGTTCGTGCAAACACGCCCTTCACGTGGCCGATCTTGTGGCAAGTTGAAGCATTGTACAGGTCTTGGGATAAATGGACGAACTTGGCGACGAAAGTGGCCAACCTTCACATGGGAGGGAAGGCAGTCAACCTTTGAACGTTATTTTCACACAGCGTGTGTTGCCAAGGCGGCCGACGTTCACAGTTACGTTATCTTCTTGCTGGTTTTATGAGCACAGGAAGGTCTGCGTTGGGGATTTCCGTGTCGATGTCGTATATGACTGCTGCTGCGGTGGCACCATCGGACCGGTATGATGGGCCTGACATTGATGTTTCCCAGCCGCGTTACTTGCTGCAGCGTGCTCAGTGCATTCGGGTTCATCACATCAATTGCTAGGATATTTCTTCTTGTATTTATCCGTACATCTTTGATCTCGTTCGGCACAGTGTTCTCAAGATATAAGGAGAGCGCTTGCCTGTTCAGTACACGTAGACTGTCGGCAGCATTCAGCGGCACAAACAGGATCAAATGCCTTTTTAATATCTGACCGAGAATCGCCTTGGTGGAGCTGGTAGTGTCGTCAACAATGTGATGCTTTAGCTGAAGCAACGCATCCTGTGCGGAAAGATTGCGGCGGAATCCCACATGGTGCGCGGGAATGCGTCGCGATCTTCGAGAAAGTCGGTCGACTCTAGTGAGAACTGTGTGCTCCAGGACTTTTCCTGCGCAAGAAGTAAGCGAAATTGGCCTTAGATTATCGAGCGCAATTTGCTTGCCCGGTTTAGGAGTCATGATAACTCGAGCTCTTTTCCACGCTTCCGGAAGGGAGCCGTCTCGCCAGCACTTGTTGACGTAAGTCATCGTCGGGAGATTGACTCGTCGTCTAAGTTTCGGAGAGCCTTGTGGGTAACCCAGTCTGGTCCTGGCGCCGATCGTGAGTTTAGTTCGAAAAGGACTGCCCGAATTTCTGCCTCGCTAAAGTCGGCGTCTAGTTTCTCATTAGCAGCGCCAGCGTAATTGGGGTGTTGGACGCTGTCTCCCGTCTTAAAGTAACGGCCACGTATTGCAGCGAGGATGTTATCGCCTTTATAATCTCTTACAAGCCAGCGCTGAGGCGCTGTTTTCACGGTGGCCGTACTTGACGCCGAAGATGTGTTGATGATCCTTCGCTTGGCTTTGCGATACAAGACGGGTTGAAAGCCGTCTTCCGAGGACTCGTCGTCCGATGTGGAGTACAGCTCAGTGTCCTCACTCTCGCTAGATGTGTTGCCTCGCTTCCTCGAAGCGATGCCCGCGGTCGAACTGGAACCTGACGGTGCCTCGTGAGGTTGTACATCCATCGCCGCAAATGAACGGGGTGGTAGACCCCACAAGTGCAGCGAAAAATCCAGAAAATCGCAGAGACGAGGCTAGTGAAGTGGGACGCGTTCCGCAAGAAACGAGAAAAAGGAGGGCGAGGCGACGAGCCGATCACAAACATAGACGAATAGGACCGCGACGCTCAATAGGGAAATAGACGTGGCAACGTGCGACATCCCGCTCGAGGCGAAGCTCGAAGTAATCGACAGCAGGCTCCTACACATGCGGGAAGCAAAGCAAGGCCTGCTTAAGAGGTGGAAACGCCAGACACAACCGGGCATTGCGGAAATGCATGGCACAGTTAGACAGACAAATCGAGGAACAGGCGTTCAAAGTATGTATGGCACAGTGGGAAGACACGTGCAATGGCCTAGAGAGGCAGATGAGTGGGGCGAGTGATTGGCGTCTGTTTCGGCACCTATTAGATCCGGAGGAGACTCGGGCCATAAAAGCTCGGAGGCTTGTAAGAGATTATAAAGGCGATAACATCCTCGCTGCAATACGTGGCCGTTACTTTAAGACGGGAGACAGCGTCCAACACCCCAATTACGCTGGCGCTGCTAATGAGAAACTAGACGCCGACTTTAGCGAGGCAGAAATTCGGGCAGTCCTTTTCGAACTAAACTCACGATCGGCGCCAGGACCAGACTGGGTTACCCACAAGGCTCTCCGAAACTTAGACGACGAGTCAATCTCCCGACTGATGACTTACGTCAACAAGTGCTGGCGAGACGGCTCCCTTCCGGAAGCGTGGAAAAGAGCTCGAGTTATCATGATTCCTAAACCGGGCAAGCAAATTGCGCTCGATAATCTAAGGCCAATTTCGCTTACTTCTTGCGCAGGAAAAGTCCTGGAGCACGCAGTTCTCACTAGAGTCGACCGACTTTCTCGAAGATCGCGACGCATTCCCGCGCACCATGCTGGGATTCCGCCGCAATCTTTCCGCACAGGATGCGTTGCTTCAGCTAAAGCATCACATTGTTGACGACACTACCAGCTCCACCAAGGCGATTCTCGGTCTAGATATTAAAAAGGCATTTGATACCGTGAAACACAAAGCGATTTTAAAACAAGTTGAGACATTAGGACTAGGTCGAAAAATATACAATTACATACGTGATTTTCTTGCAGGCAGGCGCGCATGCGTCGTCATCGCCGACCAGGAATCGCAAGAATTTGAGATGGGCTCGACGGGCACGCCGCAAGGCTCCGTAATTTCGCCATTACTTTTTAATTTAGTACTTTTGGGGCTACCCGAGAAATTAATAGACATACGCGGATTGTATCACAGTATATACGCGGATGACATCACCCTCTGGGTTCCCGGAGGAGGTTGTGACGGTCACATCGAGCGAACGCTACAGGCGGGAGTAGACGAAGTTCAGGAGTACTTGCGAAGGAACGGGCCTCGAGTGCTCAGCAACCAAGTCCGAACTTTTAATCTACAATCCCACGAGCAGAGGCCGCTAGACCCCACGCGACGAGGAAAGGGAATCCTTCAAAATACATAGGTGGCTGTAATGCACAGAGATTTCATAATGAAATACCATGTAGTATTTAACCTATTAACGCGACAGCGTTAAAGAGCCCGTTTCTCAGAAATTTCGGCGTCGGTGTCGGCGTCGGCGGCGGCGTCGTTGGTTGTGAGCGAAAAATCATCATCTTGTCCGTGACCGAAAAATCGAGAAAGATGCAAATAAAATAAATAATAAAAATTTCCGGGTCCGAGTGAGGATCGAACCCAGGTCGCCGCGTGGCAAGCAGGTGCTCTACCACACAGACACGCTTCTGCGTGAAATTACATTGAAAATAACTTCCTCTGCTTGGAAATGCAGTGAAAATAACTTTCATGCTTTACAAACGCACGCGTCCTGTGTACAGGCGTCACACTACAACATCTAATATCGCAGTAATATTGCGTGGTACAAGCGCACATTGTCATCGGGTGTCAGAACATGGGGCTATCATAATGACATCGTAGTTCAAAGCCGGCCACCCATTACCAAAGGCACACACGTTATACTGCGCGTATTCCCTTAAGACCACGTAGTGGGGCGCATAGCAAGTTCGAAAACATTTCCCGCTCATAACTGCTCGTGGTTTAAAGCATGCTACCCATTACATAGTATGCGCTTAATGATTGAAGTACGCACTAGGGACAATATATCGCTATCACGTTCAACTCTTAAAGCCGAAGCTTAAGGGTCCCCCCAAATTTTTTTTTACTTTATCTAATTGCAGTTGGTGTTGATTGATGCTTTCAGGCTAGCAAAACCAAACTTTGGCATGAGTATGGATGTTATTTTCTTTACAAAAGAGCTGGAAGCTGCCATGGCACACTGTGGGCGTTCCTCTTAACCAGGGCCCGACAGAATCACGTATAGCACTCTGCGTCATCTAGCCCACGCATCACGACGACAACTGCTAAACATTTTTAATCGGTCATGGGAAGACGGCGTCGCTCCTCAAGAATGGAAACGCAGCCGTCTGGTTTCGCTGCTGAAAGCAGGAAAGTCACCGATGGTGCATACGTCATACCGGCCTATAGCTCTCGCCAGCTGTGTTGGGAGACTCATGGAGTGAATGATTCTCACTCGTCTTGAGTGGTTCCTTGAGCGGTACAAAATTCGCCCTGACTCCATGGCGACATTTCGACAAGGCTGTTCATCACTTGACAACGCCATCGATCTGGCGTCATCAATAAAGCAGCAGAAATGTAAGAAACGACTAGCAGTTGCGCTCTTCCTTGATATGCAAGGTGCTTTTGACAACGTTTCCCATCAAGACATGCTGCTATTTCTTGAACTTGGAGGGCGCATATTTCGATGGATCCGAAGTTACCTAACACGAAGGTCACGGTAGGTACCGAAGATGGTCCAACCTCCGACCTCTACACGTGCTGTGGAGTCCCGTAAGGCGGTGATGTAAGCCTTGTTCTATTCAACCACGCCTTGCTTGGCCTGACAGGAACGCTCCCGGGAACAGTCAGTGTCTCAATCTATGCCAATGACATCTGTGTCTGTAAATCAGCAGTGACACGCCTCCAGGTTCGGGTAAGGCTAAAGAAGGCAGCATTTGACTATTATCGCAGGCAAACGTGCGCGGCTGGCCTCTACGCAAAAAGCGATGTCTAGTTACCCAAAGGGGATCCACAGCCAGCCTATCTCTTACAATCGAAGTCATAATTTTTTAGATGTCATTGCGGACCGAGACATCTCCTTGCATGCTCCTTTCTCACTTGTAAACGAAACTCGCATCCATTGTTCACGTATTCATCCCCGGAAAAAGATGGGGATTATCAGCGGGTTCCAAGCTACAGCTGTATCAAATACTGTTTATTGGATTACTGCGCTACAGCTCGTCCGCCGTGGTGGAGCAGTGATTATGGGGCTCGGATGCTGACCCGAAGGTCGCGGGTTTGATCCCGGCCACGGCGGTTACATTTCTATGGAGGCGAAATACCAGAAGCCCGTGTACTGTGCGATGTCAGTGCACGTTAAAGAACACCAGATGGTCAAAATATCCGGAGCCCTCCACTACGGCGTGTCTCATAATCATATCCGTGGTTTTGGGACGTAAAACACTAGATAGTAGTGATGCTATAGCTCTCCCGTGCTTTCTAAAAATTGTAAGTCAAATCTGCGAGCACTTCAGAGCGTGCAAGCAAAAGCACTACGCGTTTGCCCTGGCCTACCACGTAGCAGCTATATTGGGCAGCTATAACGGCTGGGTGGTCTCCAGCCGTCATATTGGCTGGAGACCACCCAGTCACGACCTACGTCACAACCGACACACTAAGGACGCATATTCGACATATTTCACGAGTGGTGTCGATCCCTATTCCGTGCCTGCCAGAACAACGACCACAGGCGCCATTCTACAACGTCGTCAGCTCTCACCGTACTTTCCTTACCATCGGGTTTCACACCCTCGGCACGTTCCCCGTCAGCCTAATGGTGTTTACATCAACAATTAGGGCGCCTTTCCGTCCCATGAATAAGAAAGAAGAAAAAAATTACACCATCTCCCGCTAAAGGGAACCATGTGTAGATGTGAAGCAGCGGGCGCTAACGCTTACACTGGCGGTGGCGTTGACGCTCGCGCTATCGCAGCGTTGCGCAGGAGAGAAAACTGAGGAGGCGCAAAGCACGCAGTGATGGAGCGGTGTTTCCTACTGGAACATGCCAATCGCTGCTAATGGGCAATGAGAGACAGAAGACTCCGACTGGACACAGAGACCCGCAGTCGGCTTTTAGTTAACGCGCACGCTGCGAATTTTTATTGTTCAACAACGCACAGGAGAAATCTCCCACCGGCGCCACCTTGGAGGTCAAGATCCATTGCCATATATACGGGATGGACAGTGAACGGTTGTGCAGCGCGAGCAGTCGGTTTTTTCAACCAAGAAACTCGCTAGCAGACGCTGCCTGCGTCGGCGTCGCGAGGCGAGAGAGGGGGGGGTAGCGTAGGAGAGGAGAGAGAGAGGGGGGGGACGCGCATGCGCAGTGGGGGTGTGGACGCTGTGGGCAGGGATGCCTAGAGGAGAGAGAGGGGGGGACGCGCATGCGCAGTGGGAGCGCGGGGGAGGGATGCCTAGAGGAGAGAGGGGGGGAGCGTAGGAGGGGAGAGAGGAGGGGAGGCGCATGCGCAGTGAGGGTGTGGTTGCCGCGTGGAGGGATGCCTAGAGGAGAGAGAGGGGGAGAGGAGGTTTTTTATTTTTATTTTTTTTTTTTGAAAGGGTTTGCGCATGCGCAGTAAGGGTGGGCACGCGGCACACCACCACCACCACCACCACCACCACCGGATTAAGCTTCGCCATAAGATGCTTCACATCTAAAACGTTTCTACATTGGACTTGAAGCAAGCAGCTCTGCATTGTTTGCACACTTTCTATGCTGACAGAATACACGTTTACATGGATTTCTCTACCACCCAGACCAGCTCCCCACTCGCAGCCATCATCCCATCACGACACATCAACCTCACTTACATTTGTCACGTGAGCTCACTGACTGGTTCGGAGCTTGTTGCCATGCGATGTGCCGCCGACTATATCAACCAACAAACGGTTAATCGATGGGCAATATTCTGCGACTCAAACATGGCCCTACAATGTTTCTTGCCGAAACTTCGTTGCGGATCCTATGAACAATTTGTGTCGGAGATACAAATTGCTACCCCTGTGTAGGGTAGAAAACCGGGTGCTTAACTGGTTACCCTTTCTGCCTTTCCTTTGCCTCTCTTTCTCGCTCTCAAGGTGCAGGCTAAATAATCCCAGGTGGGTGAAACTAATCTACGCAACGGTGCCCCGCCCTCCGCGGTGGTACACTGTTTATGGTGCTCGGCTGCTGACCCGAAAGGGGCGGGTGCGATCCCGGCCTGGGCGGTCGCCTTTCGATGAAGGCGAAATGCTAGAGGCCCATGTAGTTAGATTTAGGTGCTCATTAAAGGACCTCAGGTGCTCGAAATGTCCGAAGCCCTCCAATACGACGCGTCTCGGAATGATATCGTAGTTTTGGCGCGTAAAAATCTAGAATTTATACCTTTCAAGCATCCCACCGAGATGACAATGCTTTGCCGAGAGTAGTTTGATGTAACTTCCACGAAATAATTTGCTGTTGCCTGCATTGTGCCTTGCGATGACTGATAGAGCAGAGGAATTTTTCATAAAAAAGATAAATTGTCATCCACCCATTTCTAGCACAAAGAAAGAAGTTCAAAGAATTTTGTCCTGGTCAAAACAGCTGACGAATGGGCACAGTTGTGGAGCACAAAAAGTAAAGTGGAGCGGCAATTGATTTCGCTAGGCGCACTTTTTTTTTGTCTCTGTGCACCAGACCACCGCCGCAGGCATAATATGCACTCACGCTAAGCATAGATCGAGGCTATTGATTTAAGCATTAGTCTCAAGCCCAACAACACAAAGTTCTGACACAACTTCGCAAACACTGGCCGGTGCGCGCATATGAAATGTGTCTAGGCTTGACTTTCGAGAATAGCCTATTTGTAATATAGAAATCCTCCCACAGTGCATCTGAGGTTTGAATTGCCTTGAGCTGTCCATTAGTGACTATTTCCAAATGACTTTATAGCATGCAGCTGGCGTAAACAGATTGGCAGAGGCCACTGTGATGTAGATTCGGGAGTAACGCTCAAATATTCTTCGTCGCCTGTGGCATAATCACTTCAGCAGGACAAAGTCACGTCGATGCTGAAACTACGTCAAATCGATCGTGCTCTTATTTGGTTTCGGGACGTACTATGCCCATAGCATTAAGAGAGGAGACCGGGCCTTTGAAGTAAATCATTTACATGTGTTAATCGAGTTTAAAGGGGCCGTGAAACGAAAGTTTCGAGGTTGGATTAGGCATTACATTTTAACCTGCGGGCGGACAAGCTGGCACAAATTAAGTGCATTCCAGGCGGTAGAAATCTTGTATTCGTTTTTTTCGAGTTCCTCTGTAAACAAAAACTGACCTTGAAGGTCATGTTTAGTGGCCTGCAAGGACAGGGAGTGATTTCACGAGCTAGCATTACGCCATGGCCGACATGCAACGTTTCTTAACAGCGGAGCAGTTTATGCTCGGCAAACCCCGCATAGCGTTTGCGAAAACTATCATCATCATGCCGGCACGCTCTCGCTTCGTCCTCTTCTGCTTCGCTCCTTGAACGCGTTCGCCCCGCGCACGCTCTTCCTCTTCACCGATTTGTCCGGCGTGGGATACAATAAGGCGAGAGAGCAAGAACTGAGATAGAGAAAGAGAGAGAAATAAAGAGATAGAAAGAAAAAAAATGCCCCCCACCTCCCCGAAGGGAATCGTGAGGAAAATGCGAATGCATTTCTTGCGCCGAGAGATTTCGCCTTCACCGACTTCGCCATCGCCTTGAGAGGCGCCCAGCCAGCGAACGGTCGAGAGTGAGGCGCGAGCGGACGGGAGAGTGGGGCGCAGGGAGGAGATAGAGCGAACGGCGAGAGAAGGAGCGGCGAAGCACTGCACCTACCCTCTCTCCTACACTCTCTGCACCGCATGCTCCAGTTGCTAGGGGCGAGGATAAGCGCGCGCGCCCGCAGCTGTTGCTATGGGAGAGGGAGTGAGAGCGGAGAGATAACACCTGCCGGCGCGCGGACGCCGCCGCGGACAACGCCGGATGCGCTTGACATAGCCCGACTAAGAAATGCATTCGCATTTAAAATTCGCCAGATCCCGCGGCCTTGCGAGAATCGGTTTCAAGCGAAGCAGTCAGCCAGTAGTTCTATGCTGCATTTTTTGGCTTTGAGCCAAACGTTACGAGGTAGATCGACATGCTTTTGTAAACGAAGGAGTTGTGTGCACATATTGGGCTTACCAGGCACGTCAAATATAGTGACGTTTAAATGGTAACTTACGGTCTGGCGTTGTATCAGCACTCACGTTAAAGTGCAGTAGTCTGCGTTATCGAAGCAAAGCGCACGCGACAGTGCGATGATGTGAATATCATGTAACTTTCGTCTGCATATTCCTCCGGGGTTGGGTAACGTTTGAATATAGCTTGCTGAATCATAGGGATACAAATGTAATGTTTATTAGACTGGTATAAAAGCGGAACAAACAACGAAACCACAACTGACGTTAACCCGACATGACGCCTGTATCACAGGAGTACACATGTATAGTGTTTATCGCTTTGTTATAAAATTAGATAGCCAGCACTGCAACCACAACTGACGCTGCACCGACATTGCGCCTGCATAGGTCTTTTTACAAAGCAGTTTCAGGACATGGTGTGACTCTCTGGTAGAATACCTGACTGCTACGAAGAATGCTTGGTTTCGATTCCTGCTGGGATCCTGACTTTTATTCTTTGCATTCGTCGGGTGAACGCTGTTGATGTCGGTTTTTCCTTACGCTCTCGCATTTAAATTACCAATGTCTGTTCTCGCCGTTCCTGGGACGATATGAGTTGTCAACCACATGTGGCAGATACCCGTATACCACGGCTTGTGGTATATGGGTATGTGCCACATGTGTCTGGAGGAAAGGGTTTGACTACGTACGCGACAGGACTTTTATGTTACTCCTGTTATGACCACACAGTCATATCCGTGAAACCCTTTTACTTACCCATGCCAGTTTTGGTCGACACCATGTCAAGGCGGCCATCACGAGAGCACCGAGATGTAGGCGGCTAGATAGATAGATAGATAGATAGATAGATAGATAGATAGATAGATAGATAGATAGATAGATAGATAGATAGATAGATAGATAGATAGATAGATAGATAGATAGATAGATAGATAGATAGATAGATAGATAGAAACGTTCAAAGTGCATTGGGTTCGCTAAGAAATGCTTCGCATTTAATAAGAAAAAGATAGAGAAAAAGAAAGGGCAGAAAGAGAAAAAAAAGCATGGCTGATCCCTCTGTCATATGCACGCACCTCAAGCAGAAAGCACGCACGAAATGAGCATACACAGGACGAGCGCGGACTAACAACTGTCACAGCTCGACACTTAAAGCGTGCTGCTTAAACCCAAAGAAAGACGCACGGAACGAACGCATAAGTATACACAGGACGAGCGCGAACAACTGTCACAATTGTTACTTCTTCATGTGTAGGCAGCGCGCTCCTTTCGTAAACGCGGCCGCTGAAGCGAGCGAAGTGACCTTCGTTCACTCTTTAACCACTGTAACTTCAAACCAAACTTGCGGGGGAAGCACAAGACGTACAGAACGCCCGAATCACAAGATAAGCGCGCGCACGCACGAGCGACCACGTTCGCGGAGGCGCTTACGCGCTTACGCGCGGGGCGACGACCTTTAGAGCGCACCCTCGCGCTCTTCGCGCCATCTCGCTAGTGATGACGAAAACGCGCTGATATCGCGGAGCTCCGATGACCGCCAACGGTATATGGTGTATATAAATAGCTCGCCGTTAATAAGTCGGGAGCGTGCTTTTTGTGGCCGAGAGGTTTCGCGCCGCGCGTTGCAGAGCGAGAGGTCGTAGGTTCGATGCCCGGCAACACAACTTTTTCTTTGCGCTCTGTTAGTTTATGTTTTGCAACGTGATATCCGTGACGGAATTACGTCAGTGGAGCCGTGGTGGACCCCGGAATAAAACGCTTTCGTGTTAAAAGACAAACAGAGAAGGAAATAGACACAGAGAGAAAGCGATAGAAAGAAACAGACACAAAAAAGTGATAGAGAAAACAGAGATCAAGACAGAAAGAGAAAGAAGCAAGAAAAAAAAAAGAAAAAAGAAATATATAAGAGAGGGACAAGAGATAGAAAGAAAGCGAAAGCCAGAAACAGAGAGAGAAAAAAAGAAGAAAAATTAGGCAGATCCAACATACCGTGGGAATCAATAATATGCGAAGCATGCATCGAGAAGTTTGCTATGTGGCACTTTTAAAGCGAGCATAACGTTACGAGGCGGATGGATGTAGACATCCATGGATGGATGGATGTATTGAATACAAATGTAATGTTGATTAGACAGCTATAAAAGTGGAGTTAACATTGGAACCACAATTGATATTAACCAGGCATGACGTCTGTGTCATAGGCTTACATATGTAATGTTTATTGATCTGTTATAAAATTAGATAGCCAGCACTGCAAGCACAATTGAAGTTACACCGACCTTACACCGAGTCTTTTTCCAAAGCAGCTTTTTTTTTCCAAGCGGCTCTGTGGCAGAATACCTAATTGCCACGCAGAACGCTTGGGTTCGATTCCTGCTAAGATCCTGATTTTTTATCCTTGCATTCATCGGGTCTCAGCTGCCGATGTCAAGTTTCTCTTAACGCTCTCACATTTAAGTTACTAATGTCTGTCCTCGCCGTTCCGGGGTAGATATGAACGTCACTCACCTGCATAGGTCGGCGAACTCACTCATGAGTCGATTGTCTCGGACTCACTCAGACTGAGATCAAGCCGTGAGTCTGAGTCTGAGAGTCCGGGTGAGTAATATTGTGGTGAGTCTGAGTCCGAGTGAGTCCGGCTGAAGAAAATTTTCGTGAGTGTGAGTCCTGAGTGAGTCCGGCTCAGGAAAATTTTGATGAGTCTGAGTCCGAGTGAGTCCAAAGTGATATTTCTTCGGTGAGTCTGAGTGAGTTACAGTTTTTTTGCCGACCTATGGTCATATCCCCTCATCTTCAGCCTTACTATCAGCCTTATTTCGATTCACGTTTGTACTCACGTCTACTCACACGTATTCCAAAGCAGTATCATTCATACACCATTTCAATATTTATTGACCAAAGGCGTCAATTACGTAGGGGGGTGCCTTGACCTCCCCCCACCAGCTCTTCCAGGGACGTTCTTGATAAATATATCTAATGTTGTCATCTCTTTCAATAAAAATGACCTTACTGGTTTGCGAGCACTCATAACTCGTATTCGAACGTACTATATCAAAAGGCGCCAAGCAGAGCACCGATTACGTGAAATATTTGTGTTAAAGCGCGTTGACACCATGGTCGAAGAAGTTAATTCTAGGCAAACGGACTCATGAGTCGACTCACTCAGGCTCACTCAGTCTCAGGTGAAGCCGTGAGTCTGAGTACGAGTGAGTCTGGCTCAGTAATATATCCGTGAGTTTGAGTCCGAGTGAGTCCGGTCGAGTAAAAGTGCAGTGAGTATGAGTCCGAGTGAGTGAGGTTGAAGAAAATTTTGGTGAGTTTGAGTCCGAGCGAGTCCTAAGCACGAGTGAGTCTGAGTGAGCTCCACAACTTCTTTTGCCGACCTATGCTCACCTGTGGCGCATACCCTCGTACCGCGGCCCATGGTATACGGGTATGTGCCACACGTGTCTGGAGGAAAGGGTTCGACAACGTACGCGACAAGAGCTTTAAGTTATTCATGTCGTGACCAGACAGTCATATTCCTCAAACTCTCTTACCCCTAACATAACAATTTTGGTCTACACCAAGTAAATGAGGCGATCACGAGACAAACCAGACGTAGGTAGCTAGACAGACAGACAGACAGACAGACAGACAGATAGACAGACAGACAGACAGACAGACAGACAGACAGACAGACAGACAGATAGATAGATAGATAGATAGATAGATAGATAGATAGATAGATAGATAGATAGATAGATAGATAGATAGATAGATAGATAGATAGATAGATAGAAACGCTCAAAGGTCGTGCAATTCGCTAAGAAATGATTCGCATTTAAAAAGAAAGAGGAGGGGAACGTGATGTAAAATCACGTAACTCCAGTCACGTGAGATGTTCCCGCCAAGCCCATGTCGTTTAAGGCAGCTTCTCACTCGGGAGACCGAACAGAAGCTCCAGTAGTGTTGGTTCCAGCCTTGCACCGCGTGCAAGCTGAGCACATTTTTCTTTTTTTTTCTTTTTTTTTTCTTCAAGTGGTTATCAGAGATTCGCTGGAGTGTTTTATGGTAAAAGCGAATGAATTGTCGGCACGATTCCCCGACAACACCTTTTCTGTGTCCTTGGGTATCACAGCAACCGGAGAAATACGCCCAGCTTGGTATCGCACTGTTTGAAAACCGACGATACAGCAAGGACCCTTATCTCCTGACGTGCGCGCTAACATGGCAGTTGTCGGTCGGAAAAGCTTAGAGGTAGCACTGTAGCTCCCCGCGACGGCATATTGTTTTCGGTGTTCGGTTGCAGACCCGAAAGACGCGGGTTCGATCCCTGCCGTGGCGGTCGCATTTCGATGGAGGCGAAATGCTAGAGGCCCGTGTACTTAGATATAGGTGCACGTTAAAAAACTCCAGGTGGCCGAAATTTCCGGAGTCCTCCACTACTGCCTGCCTCATAACGATATCATGCATGGTTTAGGCACTCAATACCCCAGGAATTATTGTTATTAGAGTTTCAAATTCGAATTTCTAGTTAACATGCACCCTTATATCTCATTTTCATTGCACCATGTCAATACAAATAAATACGTAATTTTTGTATAGCTAGCACATTTAGAGATGGAGAATTGCTGATATTAAGGGTAGCCATTTGTGTAAAGATTTCCTCACCTCGAGCTGAATGGACAAAAACTATTTTTGTAATCGTTTCTTCTTCTTCTTTTTTTTTTTTGGTCACTGGCCGGCTACCTTCGCTGTTGGCGCCGCCAGAACGAGTGGATGAAATATTCTATTGCGACCATTCATTGCGTAAAACGTGTTAAGCGAAACTCCTATAAATTACCGATGTCGGTTGCGGTGGTGGCGGCAGTGGCGGTTCAATTCGCGAAAAGCCCGCCGCGGGAGGGTGTGCAGAAACGTTGGTGAGCACAAATAGGCCCTCAAAGATGCGCCGGTCACATGCTTATATATATGCGCAGTTTTCCGATAACGGATGCTCCCTCGATAGTGGGCATGTCAGCAATCAGCCGGTTATGATGTGGAAATCTGATCTTTTATTCAGGTCACTAGTCATTTCCCGTTGCCGCATTTCATTCTGGCCTTTCATTGTTGCATTTCATTGTTCGCATGACAGTCGTTGTTGCCTGCGGCAACAGAAGTGTTGCACTGCTCAGTACGTGGGTGAAGGTCCAATTCCTGGCATGAAGGAAGGAAGAAGTTAGAAGGGAGCATTTCGCAATACCAAAGAAAGAAAGAAAGAAAGAAAGAAAGAAAGAAAGAAAGAAAGAAAGAAAGAAAGAAAGAAAGAAAGAAAGAAAGAAAGAAAGAAGAATAGGTTAAGCACACACACGCCAAGCTTCGCCAGCCCCAATTTTATTCATAGGAAAACGGCTCTTAATTTTTATGAATACCAATGCTTGATAATGAATATTTTTTGCTGTCAGCATGTATGCGTCATGTATCCTAGAGGTTTCTTGGGTAAAAAATTTGGAAACCTAGAAAATACGTTGTCTATTAATGACAACACGTTTGTCTATTCCTGACAAAGAAACAATTTCTTTGGTACAGTGATTACGGCGCCCGACTGCTGACCCGAAAGTCGCAGGTTCGATCCCGGCACCGGCGGTCGCATTTCGATGGAGGCTTAACTCTAGAGGCCGGTGTATACTGTGCGAATGTCAGTGCACGTTAAAGACCACAAGATGGTCAGAATTGATGTGGTCGTCCGTTAATATTAGAAACTTTCTGATGAGCAGCTTTTGTCAAAGCACTTTGAAAACGACAGTTATTTCGAAGGGTATTGCTTGGCCAAAGTGAAGAACGAGCAAAACCAAATCATATTGCGCAACGTGCTACTTTATAGTGAAAGAATGATAAACCAAACGAGCTCCCTGTTTAAGTTGTGTCATCTACTCCAACACGAAACTTCTCGGTGACAGTCACTTGAAGTCTTTGTATTTCAGCTTTAGATTTATCAAGTGCCGTTGTCAGTGCTCATGCTGCGATTCTCTTGGTTGCCTGCTGGAAATGCTTGCTTGTTTGCGCTCCGCAATTTAGTTACAGCTTTCAAGGACACTCCTTTGGCGTCATACGCAGCCAGGCTTCAATGCTGCGGGAGTTGCCACTGCTCTCGGGAATTTGAACTCTGTCTTTGAGCACCTTTTTGACATTAACGTACACAATGACATTCGTATTGATTTTACCATTCACAATGGCCATTTACAATGACATTTGCAGTGGCATTTAATTCGTTCACTTGCTTTGCGCGTCTGCGTCCTCGAAAATCGTTGAAAAAAAAGTTCTGAATTACTATGCCTTCAGAAAGGACAATAGCTCTTTGGCAATATCTCTGCTGAATACTAGACGAGGTGTTCTTGGCCCTCACGCTTTCCTGGAGACATACAGGGCTTAACGCCAATTGTGTTCCGAGAATTCGCTGTTTGCTCTAACATTGCATTCCAGCCGCCTGAATTTAATTTTATTAGCTGAGGACGTCAGAGCAACGTATACGCTTTAAAATGCGTACTTTCGGTGAAAAGTTCTGAATTTTCTGAATAGATAATTGTTACGACATTGACATACGCTTCAGAACTGTTTCTGTGTAAGTGAACGGACCTTTTCGTCATCTATTAAATCCACGTACATTGTTGCGTTATACGTGCTTTAGACAGTGAAGATTTCTCTATGACCCGATTTTTTACCGGGATGTGATCCGTCGTTGAATTTTCTATGCTAATGCGATGTCAAATTGGATAAAGGCTTGCGGGAAACACCAAATACAGACAAAGAACACGACGGGACAGGCTTCACTGCTTACGTCGTGTTCTTTCTCTGTATTTCGTGTTTCCCGCTGGTTTTTATCCATTTCGACATGTACCAACCAGCCCAGTCCACCGTCTTAATGCCGATATGTTCCCTTAGTTGACAACAGCGAAATGTTGCCCAGGATATATTCAAAATTACCTGGCGGAATATTCTGAACAATACCGAAAACAAGCCAATGGACCTATAATTATTTGTTACTTCAACGCCCCATTTTTTTTTATAGATTAATGTGGTGTTGGTATTCTTCCAAGTATATGACAGCTTTAAATTCGTGAAGCGCTGGGAATAAAGGGCCATGGTCTTTCAAGTGCAATGCTCTCTCATATCATAGGAAACTCACTATCAATCTAGTGTCCATAATAGCAGGGAAAACAAATAATGCCAGAAATGCCGCGCTGAAATACGTAACCCGTGTAACGTGTACCCTATCAATTAAAAATAACACGAGCTGAAAATACCAGCGTGCTGAGAAAATGCACGAAAGGGAAACATAAAAAAAAAAAGAGAGAAGAAGATAACCATGGAAAAGAGCAGCACAATGATACGACAGATTTCTGTTAAATTAATAGGGAAAATCGCTAGCGTTTTTAACAACACTTGGAAAAGTAGTGAAATTGGTAATAGAGGCTTAACATGCCAATAATAAAAAGTCCTAGTAGGAAAGTAAGGTTGACATCGACACCTTGTGTCCATAACAAATGCCTACAAAAACATCAAAGGTGCTCTTTCGACAGTTAAATTTACGAATCGAATCCAACACAAAGAATGGAGAAAATTGATCTTCGAATATAGAATAAAAAATTCACATTTTCCCCGCAAGGGTGAAGCAATGAATGCGATAGCAACAAATTGTAATGTTATGCGAAGTGAGGCTGGCAGCTAACTCTTTTGGATCCGATCTCACGCAACTCTAGAAAACGCTGGTTTAAGAGCATACGGCCGCTCCAGGGACACTCTGCTCACCACATTCTCTTCGCGTTGAGAGCGCAGCACGTAGTAGGGTACACCGGCCCCCCGCTGTCGGCCGCCGAGAAGGGGAGATAACGCGCGCCCGCGACGACCGCGCTCGTAAAATCGAAGGTCGCTCGAAGGGACCCCCCCCTCGCGTCTTTTCACGCTCACGAACGATGGGCGGGGCCGGTTATATAGATGCATATACATATACGGGGGGATGACGGCGGCGGCCAACGGTGGCGGCGACGCCGACGGCGAAAACCAGCCGAGAGTGTCCATATAATTGCTATCGCAATAAAAATATATCGGATTCTCTTATGCTCTTAAAACGACTTGTAGGCGAAAGCGTGTATGGCCTTTCAAAGACAGCGCTTTTTTTTCCAGTCGAACGCTGCAAAGACAAAGTGACCGCTCAGCTCGAAGGCACGCTTCAGAGGAACGCAGCTTTTTTATAATTGATATTGTGACCGAAATTATATGTACACTTAGGCGTATTTTCGCCGTCAGGCGTCGCCGTGACGTTCCGTATAAACTTCAAGGGCGATAACATCGCCCCTTGCGTGGTATGTTTCATATGAGAGTGAAAGCGTGCGCGGGCAGCCGAGGATCGCGGCTCAAGCGGAGAGGAGACCCACCGGCTGTCTGCCGGCACGCGAAAGGCCCGGGGAAGAGGGAGATAAAACTTCATTCGACCACAAGATTCGGCCACGAAGGTCCCAGGCAGTGATGTAGGCACAAATTTGTTTCGGAGGGGGCACGTCCTCGATCTGAAGTAGGCGCCGGACCGGCAAGTGTGGTCGAGTATCATTTTGCGCTCTGTTTCCATTGACAGAAAAAAAAGTTGGTAGGGGCACGTGCCCGGTGTGCCCCACCTTGGCTACGCCACTGGTGCCAATGTTCCCGCACGACCCCAGTGCGCTATGCGTTCGGGCCGCCCACGTCATGAGTTCATGACGTGGGCGGCCCAGCGGCGATCTTCTGTTTGGCCGGGTGGGTTGTTCCAAAGAGAGGGGGAGGGAGGGGGGGCGTGCACAGCATGGCTTTGGCAGGAACTGCGTACTTTCAGTAGCCGGGTGTGGTCGCACGTGCCCTATGTTTACAGGGATCAGCACACGGCGCATACCTTTGTATGTGCTGAGTTCTCACCGTTGAGTTCCCGTTCAAGCGACGGACAGCATGAAGGTCGCTTCGCTTGCTGCAGCGGCCGCGTTTTCTTACGCCAGCGTTCTTGTTCACTTATGCGAGGTCCGGATGCTAAAGGAGTTAGCTGCTATCCTTACTTCGGTTAACATTCCAATTATTTGTTATCACATTCACTGCTTCGTACATGTTACGAAACAGACTTGTATTACAGGTAAGCTGTTATGAGCTCACAAAACAGCCAATTGTGGTAGCGTAGTTGTCGGTGGTCTCCGTCACTGGAGCTGGCGCCGTCGCCGCCGCGCACAGTGAGGATAAGAAAAAAAGCACCGTTCGAGCCGGATTTCACCCAGGGCCTTATGTGTGGCAAGTAAAAGTAAAAGTGAAAACTGGGCGAGTTGGTATAGGACTTCATTATTTGATTACTTCAGCGCGCACAGAGCCAGGCTAGGGCTTTATACTTCTGTGTAAAAAGACCCTATACTGGCGTCATATGACGTCAAGCGAGGAATCGAGTTAACAGATGTAATATTGCGTGGCAGAAGAGTAAAATCACAGCAGGCGTCACACTATGAGACTTGCGTAACGAGTGGTTGGTTTAAAGGGGACCTGAAACACTTTTCGAAGTAATAATCGATTGGCTTCATTAAAATAGCTTATTGCGATTATTGCGTCACTCGAGCAGTAATGTTGAACTTTGATTCTAAGGGCGCGGTCGCTATCGCTGGCGCGCGCGCTAATTCAGGCAGGCATCAGCGGACGGCTCGAATACCATTCTACGTGCTGCGCTCTCAACGCGAAGAGACTGTGAGGAATCCGCATCTCCCTGGAGCGGCCGTGTTTTCTTACACCAGCGTCTTGTAGAGTTACGCGAGACTGGATATAAAAGAGTTGGCTGCCAGCCTTACTTTGTATAATAGTACAATTTGATGCTATCGCATTCATTGCTTCGCCCTTGTGCTAAAACTGATTTTTTTTAGTCATGCGAACGCCGTAGACACAAAGGTGAACGCACCGCTTATGCGCTTCGAGCCACAGTAATTTTTTATTGTTGTTCATGTTATTCTTTGTACCGTTTCGTGATCACAAATAATTTTTCGCCTGATTAGGCGTATAAGGCTTTCGACTTAGTGAGGAATCTTTCCTTGTATGTAAACGACATTGCACAGTGTCCCTTAGGTGAAAGAAAGGTTAAGCTACAATAGTTCATACGAGTAACGCTGTTTCAAAGTGAACGTTAAGTCTGCCAAGAAGTTTGAAAACGAGAAACCACAGAAAATGATCATGTCTTGTGTACTGGGGCTACGAACTTACTGATACAAAGCCACAGTTAGTCTCCAGATATTCGCAGTGTGCATTCGTTCAAGAAGCTATTAAGAGTAACGCTATAAAGCACACACTCTTTTGAAAATGTAGTACAAGCCCGCTGAAACTGACCAAATTACGAAGGGTTGCGTCTAAATGAAGACCACAAATTCCTAGGCTGTAAAAAGCCGAGTCATCCTTTGAGAAACACTCGAAATTGTTGAAGAGATGTCATTCAAACGTTCATCAACGGTGTTCTATGCTTGATACAATTTGTCGACATTATTAATTCTTATATACAAACCCCCTAGCCGGAGGGGCGTCTACGTACGGCGAACTCATTTCACAGCATGTTTCAGTAACTATAGGTATTTGTATATACCGAAACTCACCTCCAACCTGTCTTTATATTCAACTTTAGTTTTAACGCGATAGCGTTAAAGAGCTCGTTTTGCAGAAATTCCGGCGTCGGTGTCGGCGTCGGTGTCGTTGGTTGTGAGCGAAAAATCATCATCTTGTCCGTCACCGAAAAATCGAGAAAGATGCAAATAAAAAGCAGGCAGATCCCACGCACTGTGGGAATCGATGTAATGCGAAGCAGCCAGGAAGGAGCAAATCATGCTTTACATAATTTGCATGTCATGTTTTACATGTTAGGACCTGTCATTTATGTTCGTCATACAGTCACGTCGCGCAATACCAATTTTGGCGTATATCAAGCTAGCGAACTGGACGCAAGCGCACCATGAGCGTGGCATGTAAATGGCGTTGTAGATGACATGCATGCCAAGATTTTCATGTTACCACCTGCCACTCATGTTCGTTATACAGTCATGTCACTTAATACCGAACTTGGAATATATCAAGCTAACGAAACGGCCGAGAGCACGCCATGAGCGTGGAATGCAAGTCATGTCGCTCATGACGTGTCATGATTTCCATATTACCACTTGTCATATATGTTCGTCATACAGTCATGTCACTCAATACCAAATTTCGTGCATATCAAGCTAACGAAACAGCCGCGAGCGCGCCAGGAGCGTGGCATGCAAGTCATGTCGCTCATGACATGTCATGATTTCCATATTACCACTTGACATTTATGTTCGTCATACAGTCCCGTCGTTCAATACCAAGTTTGGTGTATATCAAGCTAACGAAACGGCCGCGAGCGCGCCATGAGTGTGGCATGCAATTCATGTCGCACATGACAAGTCATGATTTCCATATTACCACTTGTCATTTATGTTCGTCATACAGTCATGTCACTCAATACCAAATTGGGTGTATATCAAGCTAACGAAATGGCCGCGAGCGCGCCATGAGCGTGGCATGCAAGTCATGTCGCACATGATGTGTCATGATTTCCATATTACCACTGGTCATTTATGTTCGTCATACAGTCACGTCACTCAATACCAAGTTTGGTGTATATCAAGCTAACGAAACGGCCGCGAGCGCGCCATGAGCTTGGCATGTAAATCATGTTGTACATGACATGCAGGTCATTATTTGCATATTACCACCTGTCATTTATGTTCGTCATACAGTCACGTCACTCAATTCCAAATTTGCTGTATATCAAGCTAACGAAACGGCCGCGAGTGCGCCATGAGCATGGCTTGTAAATCATACTTTTCATGACAAGTTATTCATGATTTTCATGATATGACCAGCCATTTATGTTCGTCATACAGTCATGTTATGCCATACCAAATTTGGTATACATCTTATTAAAGATACGACCAGGAGAGCAAAAAGTCGTAGGCGGCTAGATAGATAGATAGCTAGATAGATACGCTCAAAGTCGCCGAAGTTCGCTAAGAAATGTTTCGCATTTAAAATAAATAATAAAAATGACCGGGTCCGAGTGAGGATCGAACCCAGGCCACCTGCGTGACAAGCAGGTGTTCTACCAAAAAGCCACGCGTCTGCTTGGAAATACAGCAAAAATAACTACCTCTGCTTGGAAATGTAGTCAAAATAACTTTCATGCTTTTTATCAACACACGCATCCTGTATACAGGCGTCGCAATACAACATGTAATATCCCAGTAATATTGCGTGGTACAAGCGTACATTGCCATCGGGCGTCAGAGCATGTGAATATCACAACGACATCGTGGTTTAAAGCTAGCCATCCATTACAAAAGGCACACACGTTACTGCGTGTATTCCCTTAAGACCCCGTAGTGGGCACATAACAAGTCTGAAAACATTTCACGCGCATAACTGCTCGTGGTTTAAAGCATGCTGCCCATTACATAGTATGCACTTAGTGATTGAAGTACGCACTAAGGACAGGATATCGCTATCGCGTTCAACTCCTAAAGGCGAAGCTTAAGGGTCCCCCCATTTTTTTTTTTACTTTATGTCTAATTAGGCCCCTACATCTTTCATGCGGCGTTTCTAAACTTTGCACTTCCGGCTAAAAGCTTATGAATCGTGCGTGCTGAAAAGTCATTTGCATGAAAGTGAACTTTTACTTAGCAAGTAAAGCTTTGATGAGCCCCGTAGCTGAAACATTAGTGGTCGAAGTTCTAGGACAGAAAAAAAAAACATTAATGCACCGTGGCTCCGTGGAATATGCAACGCGATTCGCCACCGTACCTCCGCAGCCATTTTCCAGAGAAATTTCAGCACCGCACTTAGTGCCCTAGGAACAGAGTCCGCCTTTCGTTGCACACTTTGAACACTTCATTTCCATATTCCTGCCGCTGTCCTATGTCCTTTTAACGGGCGCGTCTCATGTAATGAACCCCGAGCAATCGATCATTTCTGCTTTTCTTGTCACCTATCTCGCGGTACGCCTACATCCTGGTTCTTCCAGTACACTTCAAGGAAGCTTATCCTTTTTTCATACATTGCTCACTCCGTATAGTGATGTAGGAAACAAGGTCACTTCCAACTCTGCTTTGTACGGGGTTTTAGTCTTCGCCGAATTATGTGGCCGCCCTTTATCCTCCCTTGCTCAAAGCCCTATCCGTCCCAATCACCCAGCTTTCTTGGTTCTTCTTGAAGTGTTTCATTGCAGTTGTCCACGGTTGTCGTCCTCATATCACGCCTACCTTAATACTTCAGTTAAAAAATAAATGCGTTTTTGTGCACATGATTATCATCGCAGAATGCAGTTATTAAATTCCCTTTTTAAGGCCACGTGGCCCTCCCCGTATTTCGTTCTTGTAGGAGATACGTGAAGATGCCACTACACACGGCAAGTTCTAAATGTTTCCTTTCGAGCAGAACAAAATTTAGACATCACATAGATTGAGAACAAACACAGCTGACGCGCACTATCATTGTTTTGTTTGCTTTGAACACTAATGGCTAACAGAGAAATTGATTTATTTTCTCTTTCTCTCTCTGTATATATATATATATATATATATATATATATATATATATATATATATATATATATATATATATATATATATATATATATATATATATATATATATATATATATATATATACGTGTCTCTAAAGCTAAAGCTGAAGACGTGTACTTGTATAAGTACAAGTCCGCTACGGTGGTGTAGCGATTACAGCGTTCGGCCGCTGAGCTTAAGGTCGCTGGTTCGATTCCGGCCGCGGCAGTCGCATTTCAGTTGAGGCGGAATGCTAGAGGCCCGTGTACTGTGCGATGTCAGTGCAGAACACCAGATGGTAGGAATTTCCGGTGCCCTCCACAACAGCGTCCCTCGTAATCATACCGTGGTTTTTAGATGTTGAACCCCAGATATTATTATTATTGTATAAGTACATACTATATACCTAGTAGCTGCCAACCTACCAAGATACGGGACTGCTTCAGCGCCATACGCCCCCTGAAGCCTTGGTTCGCTCTAGAACGCTGTGCCGTCAACATCCTGCGCATGTCTGTGCTCACGCAGCGCCACGCCGACAGTCTCGGAAGCATAGCTCGTATGGGAGAACTTCCTGCAACTGCCGACGGTGGCGCCGACCAGCTCGGAGGCAGCATAAATGCGTAACGCGAAGTGCCGCTCAACGATGGCGCCTGCTGCTCCTAATCACCGACGGGCTGGATGCGGAGCGAGAAACCTCACGAATGAAAGGCCGCAAAGGCGTCGCCGCTCACGGTGCTGATATGACCCGTGCCGGTGGATCGTGGCACTTGCTCGATCAGACCTACGAAGTAGTCGGAATAAATAAAGACCCATTTCTAGCGACAGATGATACCATGCTTTCTACATTAAAATGACCCAAATCGGACCAAAGAAGATTATAACGACAAATAGCGCAATAAGCACGCCCCTGTTTTGCTAATATTTAGACAAGTAGCTGTGAAAATGAAGTGAAAAAATGAATTTAGATTGGTTATCAGCTACCCTTAGCTAATCCTCTAAGTTATTTTGATTTACACATCCATTTGCACTCTTACAAACGAACGATAAACCGGCATACTCTTGCAGCTCAGTGAAACTGAGACGGCAAGTGTAAAAGGGAAGTTAACGAAAATGTCGATATAGCGATGGTGCTGTACAGACGAGAGTAAATGCAACAGTCAGAATTACTTGTTCATGGAAAAGTTCATATAAAGTAGTAGATAAACTCATTTATAAAAACGCAAAGTGCTACGCTTTTGTCGAAAAAAAAAACTGATTTTGCTTGACCTTCGTGAAATTCGGAGCTGGATACAGGGTGCGCCGGGGAAGCCAGATAAGAGATTCTAGATGTAATCAATTAAGGAAATAATGCAGATATTCCCAGCAATTGGCAGGCTTTTTTTGAAGACCTATACCGAGAAAATCTTAAAGCAGGGTTGAAGATAATTATGTAAAAGGAAAATATAATGATAAGGCCCGGTGAAAGAAAGAGAGTTCGCACTTAGCAACCAGCCTTAGTAGAATCCGTAGAAGAGTGCTTATATCTAAGTGAATTACTAGTGTGGGAGCCTGCTCATGGAAGGGAAATTCCCCGAAGAATAAGATGTGCATATGGTGTGCACAAGGTTTGCATGTGGTAGACATTCCAACGTTTGACTAGTGACTTACAGCTGTCCCTAAAAGGGAAAATGTACAGCCATTGTGTATTGCCAGAACTGACATATGGGGCAGAAGCTTGGAGAATAACAAGAAACTCGAGAAGTTAAGAACCACTCAGCATATGATGGAACAGAAAATGTTAGGCGTAACGTCAAAATATTAAGAGGCATTAAGAGGCGTATCATTACGAGAGGATCAGAGAAAAAACTGGGGTCGCGATATCCTAGTTGATACAGAGATAAAAACAACGGACTTCGGCACATCACGTCATGGGAAGGACGGATAACCTGTGGCCAGATGGAGCAACGGAGAGATGGCAAGCATGGCAGAGGATGATAAAATGTTTCGTTTAGTGACAAAACTAAGAAATTGGCAGGCGTAAAATTAAATCACCTCGCGCAGGACAGGGTGGGTTGAAGGCCATTGGGAGAGGCCTTAGTCTTGCATTGGCCTTAAGAAAAGAAAAGAGAGCTGACGATGACGATGACCTTTTACAAAGGTGCTATGACAGTCAGGCACCTGTCTTCTCCACAGACGAACTCTGCCCCGAAGCAGAAATACTCTGCCGCTACTAAAGTTTCACCGGAATGGCTAATAAACATAAACTTGTTAATTAACCTTTCAATTTATAGCTCGAGGGCAGTCATTTATTTGGAAAGGCTGTCGGACGTCGCATAATATTGCCTACCCATTTTTTTTAAATCTAAAAAAAATCAACACGTATCAAAGATCCAACCGATATCGAAACCGTACGAGTAGGGCGGGCAGGAAAGGCGACCGCTCGGTTACGTCAGACCGGAACTTCCCGTGACGACGAAGTGACGGACTTTGAATTGAAACGCGTGGCGGATGTGGTGCCATTTGCCTGCATTGTAATAAAGAAAGGGGCGCAAGTTTGGTTCTGCGTCGCCGTCACTAACCCACTCGTTTTGTGCGCAAGCATACTCGTAAAAGTGCAGCCACGGAGTTGGAATTTCTGATGTCTTATCAAACATTTCTGGCTTGAAAGGTGTCTCATCGCAGATGGTTCTATGAGTATGTTTTTAACCAGTGTGTCGACCAGTAACCAGTTTTTAGTTTGGGTTTTAGTTTCGTTCCACGGAAAAAAAGTTCCGTTCCGTTTTTGTTCCGGGACAAAAAAAAAAAAAAAATGCTCCATAACGGTTCGTAACGGTTTTTTATTTGTGTACAAAAAGTTGAAATTGAGCTAACGATAAAAAATAATAGACAAAAACATAATTTTTTCTCATAATTGAATAACGAATTCTCTGAGCAGGCCAAATGCTTGGCGTTAAAGGGGTGAGCATGATCTTAGAAGCAGCACCTTATCGAGTTTATAGTCTCTGCTATGCGGGACCACTATTCTGATAAAATAAACTTCAGCACCGACAATGCCCTCTCCACCCTGGCACCCCAAAGTCCACTTGCGTTAATATGAACAGCTTCAGTTGCCACTCTTTTCGTTTTTCGCAGAATTACAACTCATCTTTATTTTTGGAATCCCTGCCTGAGATACGCGCTAATACTCTCCCCTGAGATACATTAATGTTCACGGCGCATGACCTCGGTTGTCCCGGATTGCCAACTTTTCCCTGTCATTTCATTTCACTTACTGACACCTTAAAGGCCAATGGCATTACAGAGGGGAGAGTAAAAGAAAGTTGATCTGAAAACCGATAAAAAAGATATTTCGGTTTCACTCCGGAACGAAATAATAGAAAGCGTTTCGGTTACGTTTTCGTTCCAGGACAAAAATATCGCTTTTTTTTTTCGTGTTTCGTTTCCGGTTTTCGTTCCGTTTCCGACACCCTGGTTCTAACATTTTGCACCACGGCAGACCTAAACTGTTCTTCGTTTCCTAATTGTTAGCGTTGAATCCGAGTAAGCTGAAGAACTAAAGCTCGCTCGTTAGGTCCGACATGGGTTTTAACTTTCAGGTGAACTTGGAGCATTTTTTAAAATATTTTCCTTGTTCATACAAATCTTCACGGTACCTTGCGTAAGATGTTTTTCCATAACTGTCTCGGTAGCCACCCAGTTAAGGAACTCTTTTGATCTGACTCTGGTGTGCGAGCTGATTCTTCTCCATCGATCCCGTAGCACTGGACATGATGGAATCAGCCGGTGTCAGTCTAGGCCCAACATCAATTTCTGGTTGCGAACGGCTGCGCCATCAATGCAAAAAAAAAAAAAAAAAATGAACGATACACTTCTCTTTGACCCGTCATTTCAATAACCTGCTTCGTTTATACCCTTAAACATATCCTTGGTCGCCTCCTATCTCATTCTTATGGGGGCTCCACTGACTATGAAGGGTGGAAATTCGGGCATGTTGGTAGGGCATAACAAATGTATTAACAGCGCCAGAAACAAGCATTGGCGAAGAAGAACGTAAGTACTTGCACTGTTTCTTACGCTGTTCGTACGTTTATTGATGCAAACACTTCACATGAGTAGATGTCATTTGGTTGTGCCTTGAGTGCGTACCGAAGATATATTTACGTCTCCATACAGAAATTAGGGAAGCAACAACGTTTAAGTTGCACTTCTCTAGCTGCAGTTCAACACATTTAGGTGCTAGCCCGCCAACATGCGCATTTGGACAAAGAAGGAAACAAGCAAGAGTTGCAATAAGTGACATTTACATCCACACAAGTTTGTCCTTCTCAGGTCGGGAGCATAACATTCAAGCAGAACGAAACTACGTATATGAAGTCGCCTGAACTTTGATAGATTCCGAAGGAAGACTAAGTGTCATGATGAAAAGCGTAATCGAAGATAACTTCATCTTGTTCGCCAGTCCTCAACTGTCAAAAAAAAAGCAAAGAACAGAAAGAGAGAAACGAGCGCATCCCGCAAAAACGAAGGCATCACACCGAACTGGCTAGTTGACACTTAAATCAAGAAATAAAAGCGCTTTAAAATTATTGATGCTTACCTTCAGAGGTAGAAGCTTCAAGTGCATAAGCACTGACACGGTCCACTTCAACGTATTTCTTTTATCATGTCGGCCACTCTCGGAGAAGCAATACTATCGTCTTGTTGCCTCCGTTACAAGCTAGAGCATTGGTTTAAACGTACAAAGTCAAATAATAATAAGTGTTGGGGTTTAACGCTCCAAAACCCCGATATGATTACGAGAAACGCCGGTGTGGAGGGCTCCGAAAATTTTGACCACCTGAAGTTCTCTAACGTGCACTTAAATCTAAGTACACGGGCCTCAAGTACTTTCGCCTCGATCGAAAATGCGGCCGCCACAGCCGGGATTCGATCCCGCGACCTGTGGGTTAGCAGTCGAACACAATAACCACTAGACCATCGCGGCGGGTGTACTAAGTCAAAGGGTAAACCCCACGTGCTCTATTGCTCTCTGGCCATCCACGCTGCATGCGATACCTTCATCTCAGTGATCGTAAGTGGCATCATCCTTTTAGATATTTATGGCTTTAAATTTCCGTCGCACAAGCTCTCCGTATAAAATATGACACGGTAGCAGTGTACTCACGGTTCGCGATGCATATACGTTGCGTGCTGCCAAGGTTATTCAGCTGAAAGACGACCCGAGGATGGCGCGTGCTCAATCGGCGACACGATCACCAGAGCAAAGTTCATTCCCACCGAAGGAACCGAACGTAAGAAATCGAAGCAGCAGTCGGCTGAGCTCCGAGGCAAGAGTGGCGCGAGTCACGTTTAAGCGAGCTGCCGAGAAAATATATAACTGCAAGTGTATCCCCAAAGTTTATTATGTACCTTTATTATAGCATATAACCATATAATTCTAAACAAACCATCTCTTTTTGCTTAATCGCCACCTTCCTAATCATCATCATCAACACCTTCTCTCTCCTTTCTTTTCAGCCCCCCTCCCCTTTCCTACCGCTGAGTAGCAGGCTAGAAAATGGATTCAGGACGACCTCTCACCTTTTCTACCACAATAAACACATCTCTCTCTATCTCGTTCTGTCTAACACTTTGTTGGCGGCACTGTGGAAAGCTGACAAAGGTGTGTTGAAACGGAAAGCAAAATGCCGGCAGATCCCACGCAATGTGGGAATCGATGTAATGCGAAGCAGCCAGGAAGGAGCAAATCATGCTTTAAACAATTTGCATGTCATGTTTTACATGTTAGGACCTGTCATTTGTGTTCGTCATACAGTCACGTCGCGCAATACCAATTTTGGTGCATATCAAGCTAGCGAACTGGGTGCAAGCGCACCATGAGCGTGGAATGTAAATGGCGTTGTAGATGACATGCATGCCAAGATTTTCATGTTACCACCTGCCACTTATGTTCGTTATACAGTCATGCCACTTAATACTGAATTTGGAATATATCAAGCTAACGAAACAGCCGCGAGCGCGCCAGGAGCGTGGCATGCAAGTCATGTCGCACATGACAAGTCATGATTTCCATATTACCACTTGTCATTTATGTTCGTCATACAGTCATGTCACTGAATACCAAATTTGGTGTATCTCAAGCTAACGAAACGGCCGCGAGCACGCCATGAGCGTGGCATGCAAGTCATGTCGCACATGACAAGTCATGATTTCCATATTACCACTTGTCATTTATGTTCGTCATACAGTCCCGTCACTCAATACCAAGTTTGGTGTATATCAAGCTAACGAAACGGCCGCGAGCGCGCCATGAGCGTGGCATGCAAGTCATGTCGCACATCACAAGTCATGATTTCCATAATACCACTGGTCATTTATGTTCGTCATACAGTCATGTCACTCAATCCCAAATTTGGTGTATATCAAGCTGACGAAACGGCCGCGAGCGCGCGCCATGAGCGTGGCATGTAAATCATACTTCTCATGACAAGTTAGTCATGATTTTCATGATATGACCAGCCATTTATGTTCGTCATACAGTCATGTTATGCCATACCAAATTTGGTATAAATCCCATTAACGAAACGGCCAGGAGAGCACAAAGTCGTAGGCGGCTAGATAGATAGATAGCTAGATAGATAGATAGATACGCTCCAAGTCGCCGAAGTTCGGTAAGAAATGCTTCGCATTTAATAAGCAGCGTATGGTCTCACTAGCCATGCGGCTGCAGCATGTTTCCGTTGCCACAAGGAAGCGGCGACAGAGTGAAGCAGACTAACGGGCCAGCGCTTAGGGAAGCGGTGACCACAATATTATTTTTTTTCATGTTTAAAACAAGAATATATATATATATATATATATATATATATATATATATATATATATATATATATATATATATATATATATATATATATATATATATATATATATATATATATCGTTTTTTGCAGACGAGCTCCACGTTGAGGCGGAAATACTTTGCCGCAGTTACCATGACACTGTTGCCACTGATTAACAAAAACTCGTTAAATAGCTTTTTATTTATTGACTTGAGGACAAGTGTTTATGTTACAAAGTTATAGTGCCTTCCAATTTATGGCATACCTATTGTTTAGAATGCTTCGCGTAGTATTCAATTTTTGATAGTGTTTTTTGGCAACCAAGGTTTCACTTACTACGTCAGTGTTCAAGTCCCTTTAAGGGACAGTAGAAATTTATTCTTCCAAACATTTTTACGACGGCAAATGGTACACTAAAATGATTGTCCACATTTTCTTTTTTTTTTCTTTTTTTTTCGTTTTGGAATTGAATCGGAGAGACGCGAGAGCAGTGTCTGGGACGTTTTACGTGGAATGACGTTTCTCCTAAGTACACCTTGAAAAGGAAACTGTGGGGGGCACCTAAGCAATTCCTATGATTTGAAGCACTATTTGTCGTTCAGCGTGGTGTTACGGCGAAATGCTGCTGAGCTCGTAAATAGTGTCCTCCAGAGCCTTGTGGATTGTGTCGTATCGATTCTTCAGCCTTGCACGTTCTTTGTGACGTAATTTTTGTGCCGTTTTTCCGCCACGGCTTTCTGATGACGGTGTGGCTGCACAATTGGTTCTCGCATCAAAATGTTGCTATCGGATTAAAGAACTGTAAACTAAACTCAACAAGCAAGATGAATGTGTCTTTAACCCAGCTACACCATCTCTGACGAGCTGAACATGCTTGCGTTCCAGGAGCTTACAAGAGGAAACCGCCTGACTGCAGAAACTGCATGAGTTGGCGTTAGCTAAGGATATACCGGTGTGTATAAAACGCCACGAGGCTGCTCTTACTTGAATTCGGGAAGGCATTGTCTCTAATACGACGCCGAATCTCGTCTCATCGACTACAAGGCTACAAATAACGCCTCTCAGCCACGCTTGAACCCCTCGGCCCTAACCAACACACTGGACAGATAGCAAGCGGTGCCAAGGCCGCGTGGCTTTACCTGCACGCCGAGGCATACCTGCTGATTTATCTACGCGTGCTCGGAGACACGTGAGAACCATGGATGTGCCGTCGCGCACTTACAGTCAGATGTCGACGTGCGCTTAAATCGATTGTTGCGAGCCACCGCAGCGTACCAACTGAGTCCGCTCGCGACGCTCGATGGGCTCTTGTTTGGCTTCGAGCGCGCGCCAGACAAAACAAACGTGCAGTCATTCTTATGCGTCGCGATACTCGCATGTGTCAGATTCCTCAAGTGCGCGAGTCGCACGAACGTATAGTTCCTTTCTCTCTCTCCCTCGTCAAGGGGTGCGACCTTCCTGCTGCTTCTGCACTTCGCGAACGCGGTGTTGCAAGTGACGCGCGCCTGTTGAGAGCGGAGTGTGTCATGTGGCTTTGCCATCTCTTGCTCCCTCCCTTTCGCGTGCTTTGTTGTTGTCCCCCCCTCGTGGTATGCGGGCGTAGCCTGCGTGGTATGTGCGATATGATACCGCAGGGCTCTAGCCTTGTTTTGACAGTTTTGTTATTCACTGCTCTTTGTTTGCGCAATTTTTATGCGGCATTTCTCGTCTGATTCGCCTCGCGACCCACGTATTGAAGCTCCACCCAACACAAAACGCCTTGCGGCCACTTAAGCGCGATTCCTGGCTTATATTACGCATACTTGGACCACAAGTCCTCGTGCAATAACCGTCAAGCTTTTTTTCCTAATTTGTATACCTCGCGACTCGTATTATGCAGCCCATTTATTATTAATGTTGGTCTCAAACCACGTATAGTTTCGCTTATGCAAGCTCAGTTTATCTCATGGTGGTGTTACTGCTCAGAGACCGCCTGTAATGGCCTTGGCGAGCGGGAGTGGCGCGTATTGTTCCAGCTTCAACGTATCTTTCAGAAAGGGTTATCGTGCCGCACGACGCGTTTAGAGGGAGTTGGAACTTCGTGCTTCCTTAATTATTTTTTTTGTCTAAATGTGCAGGGCGTTGGGCATTGTTTTCAGGAACGTACCTCTAAGAACTCTACAAGTGGCCTCTTGGCGGTCTTACTTTCTCATTCTGGGACTAGGCGTCAAAGGTGGAGCAACATTCTGACAGATTTTGAAAGTGTGCGTCAGTAAAGTTATAGACAGAGTGGCATAATATTAAGACATGTTAGAAGAGTCTAACTCGCTTTATCGAAAAAAAGCGAGCAAGGGAAGGAAAAGAAATTCATGGCCCTCTGTTCTCCTGCCCGCCTTTTCCAAATAAATAACTTTTTTTCAGAAAACCAATAGGAATATTACTGAGAAAAATCAATTTTAATTAATTAATTTAACGAAATTAGTCAGAACTCCGAAATATTTTGACGCGTCTTTATATAAATCAAGATGTTATGTATAATTTGCATACTGCAGCGTTGGTTGGGCCAAAGTGACGCACTAAGAACCCTAGGAACCACTAAGAACCCTATGCAACAAGAACCCTGAAATAATTTGATATGCTAGGGAGACCACCGAAACTAGAAAACTTGACAACCAAATGGCTAGCGTAATAAATAAAAAAAACAATTTTCTGTCGTGTGCGTGTAAATGTATGGAGTTATTCTTCATATATTTATATTTGTACTTACATTTATATTTGTACTTTGTCTGTCTGTCTGTCTGCTGTTGAGAGGAACAGGGCACTGGAAGTCCCCAATTTGCTTTGTAGCTTTGTTTGCACGCCTGTATGGCTATATTGTTCTTAGACTATTATTTTTATATGTTATTTGTACATTTGTACTGTTATTGTCACTATTCTAATCTTGTAGCCGTCGCTTAGTTAATGTGCGTTGAAAATATAAAATGTTGGTAGGGCAACAGTGTAATAAGACCATGGTTCAGATACCACTTATGTGGTCACTAGGTTTCAACAGCAGATGACTATCATTTCTATTTACTCTGATGTCGTTCAAAGAATCAATAAATGTGGCCGCGCTGCGTCAAACAGCGTTTCGTTTTCGATACATGCAGTCTACCTCTCGCATTCCTTAACTTATGTTGCTGAAAACAGTGCGACTACGCTACCATTTCTTTATTTGTGGAAAACTAAGACTGCTACTTATTTTCAGTGCAGTAGTTTTGACCAGCCCAGTCATCCCTAATTATGAAGTATAGGCCAAAGGTCATCATTGTGGGCTTATTAGTCATATTTGAATACATAGAGCAGCTTAGGGACATGAAATTACCCAGGAATGACACGATAAGGAATCGCTATAGTATACGTGTCTCTTATTCCTTCGTGTTTCAACGTCCACGTGTCAAGTTACAGCTCATGTTAACTTAACATGACGAGCTAGATAAAACTTCGTTGTTGCTCAGCGCCGATTGGTGAGTCACCGAATAAGAGAAACTGCGCTATCGAATAAGTCATCGATATGACGACGGTAGAAGTATACGCAAGGGATACGTGTCAAGTCAGCCATCGCGTTTCACCACGAAGTACACTAACTTCCTCGATGCGGTTCTTAAAATTATCTGTGCAACGCCTGCTTTCACCCACTGTGACTCTAGCCCTGAGATATCAGCGGCTTTTTCTGGGCTCTTGGAAACGTACAGCTGGTTCGAAGGACCTGTAGAACCAATTGGGGAACGAGAACGTGAGCCGCGCGCACTTCCAATAAAGCGCCACCGAGAAAACAAGAGAAAAGCGGCTCTCCATCACTAGGTGAGACACGAGAAAAAAATCTGCATGTCTATTTTAAACCACTGCAGACGCCCTGACTCTCAGCAGCAGCTGCAGCATGCAGGGCAGGGCAAGAGGAGAAGCGATGCATTCCTCGGAGACACCTATGCAGGAGCGCGCGGGAAGTCCGGGTCTCGCTCTTCCGGAGCCTCGTCCCGAGCCCGGGGGGAAACCAGAGAAGAGCGACCGCATTCCGGCGGCTATTCGCGGGAATGGCCCACAATCGGCCTCCCTCAGCGTGCAACGTGCTGGCGCGACCGAGCGAGGGAGCGGTCGCCCCCCCGGAAGACCTCGCGCCGTTCTTCACGACGGTGGCATTGCACCCAGAAGGCCACAGCACTGGGTCCCGCCTGGGTAACACGATGCACAGAGATAAAATTTGCTCCCGGCCTTCGACTCACGCTTAGCTCAGGGGGTCCCCGTTGTTCACGAGGTGCAAGCCCCGGGTGTACGATATAGACAATAAGTGGATCGACACGCACAGTGTCGATCTACGATTATAGAGGGCGAACAGTTAATATAGAGCTAGCGTACTTAGAGACCTCACTGTGAAGACGAAACCGACCCTGTAATAGCTATATAAAAGAACGAGCTGCGGGGCGTTCCTGGTATTCTGCTTAAGTGGTTAATTAGTAGGAGCTTATTAGTTAACTTAAGTGTACTGATTTCTGGGCTCACGTTTTAATACGAAAACTTTTTATAACCGCTCAAGTAAACATGCATTGGTTTACCTTGGTTCTGCATACCTCTTAGGTCGGGTTTAATGTAACGCCCACGATATCACTTGAATCAGTAGGCTTTCTTCAGTGGATGATCAAAATAGGTGAGAGAGAAAGGAATCGACAGATTGCAAGCCGTTTTTGCGTTTAATACGGGGTACCTCATCTCAATTCTAAGGGCTGCTAAATAAAAAAAAAATAAAAAAAAAAGCCACGAATTACCTTCTATACACCGTGGAGGCGACACAGCCGAGCACCACGCAAATGTGACATGTCACCCATTTCCAAGTCTATATATGCGGTCGCCGGTGCCAGCGGTTGGATTTGCCGGAACGGAGATGCAAGAACACGCACCGCGGGGTCGCTGAAACCCGGCTTTCAGATTGCCTATCGTCTTTGCAAACCTTCGCGTGCACCTGACCTGGACTGTACACAAAACTGTTCGCTGATACAACCCTGGCGGTCCCACGAAGAGAAACTCTTTGTTACGTCTACCTTGTTGCGAAGCCAGGACTGAAACGGGCTTATAAATAGTTCATGCGTGTATTACTTCAGTGAAGAGCGCTGCGGCGTGCGCGCTATGTATACTCATATATATTTTATTTATTTATTTATTTATTTAGGAACACAAACACGATTATGGTGATATTAATTAATAAATGTAGGGGTTTTTTTGCTGACGTAAGAACTACATAGTGGAGATGAACGCCATAGTGTGGAACTCCGGATCAGATTCGACACCGCGCTCCAAAATCTAAGTAAGCGGTCGTTTTCGCATTTCACCCACACCAAAGTGCGGACGCCGGGGCCCGCAGTCGAACCCAATCTCTCGTGTTAGCAGTGCAACGCAATATTCACTGAACCCCCAGGGTCCATAAATTTGCACAGAGCCAACGTACACATTGTAGTTTATGTTAAGCGAAGCTTTCATCAAACAGTTAATTAAACGCTATACGGGCCCTGTTTATCCTCACAGACGCATTTTATAGTATAGCCATCGGGCGCCCGACACGCAAATGGGCAAGGTGTAGAAAACCTTTGTCACGTGATCCACGCGCACCCATAGTTTATAGTCTCCGGCTTCAGCTAAGTTTTTCTGCTGCAATATCTGCGGTACCATTCTAACATATATTGGGCAAGAAATCCCACAGAATACCCTATCTTAAAGGGGTAAAAAGGCATAGAAACACTTCCTTAAATAATAGAACCCTGTTTTTGAATGCGCATATATCTCGCGGGATCCAATCCCGGCCATGGCGGCCGCATTTCGATGGGGGGCGAAATGCTAGAGGCCCGAGAGGCCCGTGTACTTTGCGATGTCAGTGCACGTTTAAGAACTCCAGAGGGTCAAACTTGCCGGAGGCCTCCGCTACAGCGGGCCTCATAATCATATCGTGGTTTTGGCACGTAAAAAACCTCGGAAATTATTATTATTATTATTATTATTATTATTATTATTATTATTATTATTATTATTATTATTATTATTATTATTATCATCATCATTATTACAGTTGAACCCACTTGTAACAATACCCATGTGCCGCGAAAATTTCATTGTTATAAGCGATAATTGCCTATAAACGGGTTACACGAAAAAAAATCAAAATAGAAGGATGGCAGGCTGTTGTGAGAAAACTATAATATCGGATGGGATATGCCAACAAACATCAGTGACAAGGATGACGAAGCCTGCCGATTTTTCGGACATGTTTGAAAATTCGGGTGCTTCCACGGGACCGTAACAAGCCCCATAGAGCCAATGTATGAGAACGTCTGAAATTTCGGACGCTGAAACTTTTTCGAAGTCTCAACTTTTTACTCATATTGGATGTTTTAACAGAAGCCACCACTGCTCTCGCACCGTAGAGGATTTCAAAAGTCAACTTTGCCGCAATGCCACAACGCTGTGCTGTGAAGCATACCGCAAATCCAAAGGGGTGCTGGGGTACGTTGGCGTTGTGGGCGGGAGTTCAGCAGCTTGAATTTCTTGTTTACTTCTTGCTTTTCAAGGATTTCGCGTTCCATTACCTTTCGGCATGGACACCCAACAGCCAGAATTCATTGTTATAACCGATAATGCGGCATTCGGGCATTCGCTGTAAGCGGGTTATTTCATCATAGAAAACATACAAAATGGCGCATTCGGTGATGATTTGATACGAGCAATAAGAAAGCGCGAACGTCTCGCCAAGCGAGTTAACGATAGTCTAAGCCGCTTTGAAAGACGAGCGCGATCAATTTTAGGACTTATTCGCAAACCTTAGCGTTGTATAAACAGCACCTGAGTTGAACAGAAATTCACGCTTCGCTCACAATTGTAGTCATGTGGACCTGTGTACACAAAACGTTTGCCGACAAAATAAAAAAATATATATATAAAAGTTCACCGACCAGCGGGTTATTGCGGAGAATTAGCTTGGATTGAGCGAGTTGGCAGTGCCTATTAGAAGTTGTTACACGTACTATCGGCGCCGAATGAAAACGCCAGCCACAGTACTCGTGGTACAGTTTACACCCTCATGATTAGAGATAGATACGCTTGTGTGGTTTGTCGCTCGTGCGCCAAATTAATACTTTCGATCGCGCAGTGTTGCTTCGCCGGGTATGCGTGCCTGTCAATGGTGATGACAGGACGGCGCGCACTATACAGTTGCTAATGCTTGGGCAATGCGCGTCGCGGTTCGCGTTTCATTTGACGCCGAGAGTACAGCTTGGCAAAAAGTAAGTAAAATCGGCGAGGGGATTCAAGGAGAGGAGAAAGAGCACTCTTTCCCATCCTTTTTTCGGCCCCTTTGGCGGATTATTTCTATTCTTTACCGTGATGTAACAAGATTGAAAATTATTTCGTGCAATGATCGCACCGCGCATCAGGAGTGGACCATTGTGAGTGATTTACGCTGTTTTATTGAAAATACATCTTAGTATGACTTTCCGATGCGAAAGCTTTGTAGCCTATATATCTACGTTGTTGCGATTATACTAATTCGGTTCAGCATACTTTCAGACGACCGTGAACGATTCAGAAAACGCTGTTTTATCAACGTAGGGTGTAAAATATGTTGCATAAAATAACTCCGCAAAACTTGTCAATATTTCATAAAACCGTCGTGCATCCCCCTTTTTTCCTCGTGCTCCCAACCTTTTTACTGCACAGTTTAGTTTTTAAGTATTCATGACGCGTTTACACATCGCTGCTGAAAACTTGGATCTAATCAAAGGTTGCTGCCTGTAACGGTCACTTAATTTATTTGAATAGCATCAAACGTCGTTTGTCGTGTGCTTTAAACTGCGAACAACGGAAGTGAACCGATGGAACAGGCTTGGCAAACGAACACACGCAGCACGCTATATGCATACATTGCGCTATATCGCAAGCACGGAAATCGAAGCCCGAACGCCGAAGTCAGTGGTCGAAAACGGGCCGGAAAGTCATTTTGAGTGCGCCGGGGCCGCAGAACAGTCAGGAAATGGAGTCCATGCAGATGTACACATTGATGGCTAGCAGACGGCACCAGGAGCAATCGACACTGAGCGTGCTCTTGGGGGCGACTCTATTCGATTTCTCAGAACATTCTGCTGCAACATTCAGTGCATTTTTTTTTTTGTGAAGACCACTAATGTTTTTGTGAAGACCGAGTCCTCTTGCTGACGTCACACGAGAGAAGGCGCCTCTAAAAAATCTCTGGGTAAATACAGCCTAAGGAAAAGGCCTCTGCTCCTAATTACAGTTTGGCACGCGCGCCCTTGGATGTAACAATATCATAATATACGATGAGTATATACTTTCTTATATTACACAATAACAGGAGCGGAATTAGCAGAGTCTGGTTACACAATGAGAAATAAAACTTGACAGGGAAATTTACTTAATCTATTTTTCTAAAATTTCCCAAGCTTCCTTTTTCTTCCGGCAAAAAAAAGGCATTTTCTTAACCGTTGTTACAGGTCGTTTCGCGAACATTCTCCACAACTCTTACATTGACACCTTACCGACTAAATATCCACATAAATGTCGTCTAATTAGGACTAATTGACTATAAGGTTGTCTTAAGTGTGAAAGATTACTCGTGACTAGTGTGAGAGATTACTCTTGACTCTCGTGATTACTCGTCAAAACAACGCCCACCAACATACGATGAGCATCGTTTTTGTAAAGCTCCGACTTTTTCTTTTAAGTGCGGAGCACCGTAGAGGCCTGTTCCGTCGTCTCCTTTCGTCTCTCGGCGTAACGCTTAAAGTACCAAAATAGGTCAAAAGAGGGCGTTACAGGTCAAGTCAATACCAAAATAGGCCAAGAGAGGGCGTCACTGCATCACAAACGAAGGTTTCCTTTCCCGCCAGGCTGCGCGTTTGGAACGCCAGCGCCAGGAGTCAGACACAGATCTGCGGAAGAGGGAAGCGGAGTCGAAGCTCCAGCGAGTGCGAGGTAACTCTCAGCTTCGGAAGACTCATACGCAAGCCGAGCGCCAAAAAAGACAGGTGGACCCGCAGCTTCGACTCAGACAAACACAAGCCAAGCGTCAACCGAGGCAGGTCAATGATCAGCTCTGCTCCGCTGTTTCTCAAGTTTTCACGGCGTGGAACTGGCTGGATTTTCGACTCGTAGGGATGATCATCTTCATCTGCTCACAAAATAAAGTTTACTCCTCTTCCACTCGGCGATATTTGGTTGGAACAGTCGGTATGATCCTTTCATCCTGCCAGAACTACTTTATGGAACTGAAAGCAAGCCATGCTACGTGAGAGAGAGAGAAAGAGAGAGGTAAGCTTAATGGTTGAGAAGGCAAAACAGAGGTCAATTTGGCTGAAAGACTTAATATCCAATGAGGTGTGTCCTGCGGGCGAAATTCCGGCTTAAAGTACAATATCTTTCTGCTTATATTACTAGAGGGCGAAAAAGAGCCGCCGTCTCTATTAGAGCACCGTCCGTTTATTTTTCTTTACTGCCACGCAGGGGGGCCCCGGTTCAAACCCAAGTACTATTTTTCTTTAAATGGATAAAGGGCGTGGTGTGGAAGCGCAGTAGTTGACGGAGGAGAAGGTGCAGCGATAAGATTAGAATTTCGCAAGCGAAAAAATGGAGTTGGTTGGCGCAGGTCAGGGATTATTAGAGATCACTTTGAGAGCCCTTTATCTCGCGATATATGATTAAATTTGTTAATGATGATGGCGACAATAATAAGTAACAGCATTATTAACAAATCGACTTCATTGAGGTATGTAACCGAGCAGACAATTTTTTTGAACTTCGAGGTCATTCGATAAGGGGAGCTTGCCTCGAATAGTGTTTCAACACTGCGCTCGAGGGAGAGCTTGTCGCTCCACTGGTCGCGTGTGTAGCTGCCGTAATATATTCAGCGCATAAGTCGGACGGTGCTGCGTTTATGGCGTCCATATCTTAGCTCACCACAACGACACTCGAGCAGCTAAACTGTCGCGGACGTCGAGAAATGTGTACAGTAGCTGTTCGAGAAAAAGGGCACACGTACACCTGAACGAGTCAGAAGGGGGGGGGGGGGGATGGAAAGGAAAAGCGAGAAAGCGAATCGGAATGAGGTAACCCGGCGGAAAGTCGTTTGCAGTGGGACGCCTCGGCATTTGGGAAACCCGATCGCTGCGCTGCCGTGCAGCCTCGGGTGATATTCTCCACTTGCCTCTCCACAGTTTCTAGTTGCGACTATGCGAAGTAAGACAGCTGCGAGCTGCGCACACCTTCCGGCGTTCCTACCCCGCACGGAGCAAGAAACATAACTGCGTGCTACTATGGCAGCAGTGATGAGGCTTGATTTCTCCTCATATGACGCGGTGACATTTTCGAAATCAGACATTCGTGCGATGCTCGTATTCCCATGAAAATTTGGCTATCGTAATAGTTTTTGTAAAGGTTGTTTTCACTTTATATTCTCATTAAACGGCCGCGTGGTCGCGCCCCCTACTGTAACAAAAGGACCTGTCACAGCACGAGACGTATGATAATAAATGTGTATACATCATAGGTCGGCAAAAAATGTGAAGCTCGCTCAGACTCAATATGAAACACATTTTACCCTAGGGCTCACTCGGACCCCCATTCACCAAAATTTTCCTCGACCGGACTCACTCGGACTCAGACTAACTGTAATTTTTCTCAACCAAACTCACTCATACTAAGACTCACGGCTAGATCTGAATCTGAGTGAATCTGAGTCTGGTTGAGTCGACTCATACGTGAGTTTGCCGACCTGTGGTATACATGATAAGAAAAAAAAAATTGGGCTTCGCGTGCCAAAATCAAGATATATGATGATGGGGCCTATCGTATTGGGGAGGAGAACTTTTTGTTGAGCAAGTTAAAATTCCTATTATGAACGTATTGGGGAGACTCCGGAGTGTTTTCGACTTCTTTTACTACTGAGAGTGGGAGGAGGAGTTGTTTAACGGGCACTTAAATCTATGCACACGGGTACATTTGCATCTCGCCATTATCGAAATGGGGCCGCCGCAGCCGGCAGTTGAGCCCGCGTGAGCTCGGGCCGACCCCCGGCTCTAGCAGCGGGGTATCACGATGTACTAAGCATGAGCAAATAAAATCTGTGGTGCCTTTCGATATGTTTTTAAATCCTGCCTGAATAATGACTAAGGCGAAGCGCTTGTTCCAGCAAACAACGCTAGAGAAACGTTTACGCGCTTGCAGCAACGATTTATTTTCGTATCGTTGACTGAAACACCGTAGTTGCCTGTCTCATGATGCGATTAGTCTTGCTTAACTTTCGCACAAAGAACTAGAGATAAAAAAAGAGAGAGTGCTCAAATTGATTGCCTTGGCTTTGAGATCACAGAACCCCGGCCACCCCGGCAATCGCAGCGTTCCCAAAGAAGCGAACTTTTCAGGCAGTGACAGGCACCACGCGTGTATCAAGCAAATGCTTTGGCAAGAGCTGCTTGCCGCTGATAAATAGTTGCGGCAAGCTAAGGAACCTCCCTCAGCGTCGAGAGTCTGAAGAAGCGCTCCATCACCGGGGCTGCCGATAAGGCAGTCGTCAAAAACATATCGCATGACCACCGCAATTTACGCTTGCGCATGCGTACACACTGCTGCCGATATAGTACACAGAGATGTTCAGCCACCCCTCGCGCGTTCCGCTTACTTTCTGGGGCACCTGCGCATCGCGACGCAATATTTTAGTACGGACAATGAGCTGCGAAATGAGACTCCGTACAGCGCGGACGCTTTGCGCAGCGAGTGGTGGTAACGCAGCCAGGCCTAGTTTATTCTCGCGCGCAGCGTGGGCGTGACGAGCCCAAGGTCAGTTTTGTTCTCACTTTGCGCGGCCTATGTAAACATGGTAGCGTCGCATGAACAAAAAAGAAAAAAAAAGAAGAGAGAGAAGAAAGAAAGAAACGTTTCATCCTCACACCTGCCGCGAACCACACTGCTACCGCTATTGTCACGTGTTCAACAAGAATAGCTGCTACTGCGCCGCAGCATCTGTTGCCAATAAGCTAACATTACGAGCTTTACAAGCCTGAAGCGAACTACAAGATTAGAATTAAATAATAATTGTTGGGGTTTAACGCCCCAAACCCACGATATCCCCTTCAGCGGCAGTGGCTACGTTTGTGTACGAAACTTGTTTATGCTAGTTGTGTCAACTTGTGGCAAAAAGAGAGCAAGATACATTGCTCATTGGATGAACTGAACCTTCTCCATAGTCAGTATGTCTCGACTTAACTTCAGTATGCTGCGTATGACTGCAGCCGATCACTTTGGTGAAGGTATTGCTATTTTCAACGGTTCGTTCGACGTGGCGCGCGTCAGGACCAAAGTCAAAAGTATTACTTTTCTTTTCCCGAGATGAGTACAACCAAAAACTACTTGCGCACACATTTGGAGCCTATGATTTCATTCTTTTTTTGTGTCAAAATGGAATGTGACCGACTGCAGGAACATTAAATATTTAATGACATACTTATTACAATTAATGACTGAAATTCACACAAAACATTGCTTCATTTTCTTTCTTGGAATGTAATATTGAGTGCCTTGGAATTATGCTATGTGTGTTTGACACATGCGTAGACAGTGCATCATAATTCGCGCCTGAAGGGGATATGATTATAAGGGACGCCGTAGTGGAGTGCTCCGGAAATTTTGACCATCTGGTGTTCTTTAACGTGCACTCACATCGCAAAGTACACGGGACTCAGCCTTTCCCCTCCATTGAAATGCTACCGCCGCGGCCGGGATCGAACCCGCGACCTTCGCGTCACCAGCCGAGCACCGTAACCGCTACACCACCGCAGTGGACGTTGCTCATCGTTATGATGAACGGTTCAACAGGGAATGTCGTTGAAACTACCGCTTCGTCAAGTGAACTTGTCTTCGCCAAGACAGCAACTGGCTTCCTTAGCATGCAGAGTGTTTGTGTACGCTCTGCTCGCTCTCCCCCAACATCGTAAGTGGAGGAAGGAGAAGTAGTGAAGGAAAACGCAAAGACAGGAGGGTGCCATTGAGATAGGTTGGAGTGCCAAACGGGGGAGTAAGGGAGGAAAAAATAAAACGAATATGAATATTTTATTCACTCCCTTACTCCCCTCATATCCTGAGTCGCTTTAAAACGTTAAATTTCATAAACCAAGCAACCAACGTTTCCAATTTCATAATAAGCAGATAGAGAAAATGACTGCGTCGTGGGATACTGCGCCGGAAGTAACGGTGGAAAAGGCGAAGGAGAGAAAGAATGAAAAAAGAACTTCTGAAAATTTTATGAGGATATGTATTCACGTGAGAACAAAAAAAATCTTAACGTAGACGAGTGGCTATCAAGAAAGCTTATCTCACAAAGATATGAAAACGAAGAAATTTAAAGGAACTCAACCCTGATTTTAAGAAAAACGTGCAGAGAACTTTGGTGGTTCCATGAGCGTAGCGCGTAGTCACATTTCAGTTGATGCGTGAAAGTGGCGCTTGACGTCATTTTCACTTGGCGCCCACTATGCCAGCTCTTTCCAAGTTGTTCACTTCATTAATACACGCTCGAGTATTCCTAAGAAATGACAGCACATATGCATATGCCAGAGCCCAATGTCTTGCTCTAAACGGCAGAGAAACCTCCTCGAGAACACGACGTTCGAACGAAACCGTTGATGCTGACTGTCAGAGAGAAGCCAATTCGGATGCTCGCATCGCCTACTACTCACCATTTTTCTTCTCTCAAAAGGGTAATATTCGTCACCTTGTCAAAGCTTCGCGACGGTGACAGGTCGAGAGAAACAGAGAAATAAATATTTGCTTAACAATGGGAAAGTTGGCACGAGGACGAAACTGGCATCATATCTACGCAACGTGCGCGAGACGCCGTGAATTCCAAGCTCCCTCTGGTTCTGCACGGTACCTTGGAATCTTTCACAGCGTCACGCGGCGTTCCCCGGGAACCGCCCCTGTAACACGATAGAGGTTTCCAAACGCCGGCTCATCTCTAGTTAGCTCGCGGGCAGAAAAGCTTCGCAACGCTCCACCGCCACGCAGCCAAATGCCGCGGGCGACCAGCGCAGCCCGCGGCAACAGGCGCCGTGGGGTGAAGCCCACCTACGCGCCAGACTCCGCGAGCGGTTTCCCGGCAGCCTCGCGAGAGGTTCGGGCCGGGATTCATTCCGGACGCCCGGGCCTCCTGTCCAATTGTGGCCAGGAGAAAAGCGATCTACGGTGACGCAACGCGAGGCCCGCGAGAGGCGAACGAGCGAGCGCTCTATTTTGGTGGGGGGCCGCCCGGCCAGAAAAAGCGCTCCACTTCGTCCGCCTTGCTCTGCGGCACGCGCGCGACGGCGGCGCCTCGCTCCTGCCTTGCCCCGTGTGTTCGCTGAATCCTTCTGGTGCGCCGCTCTCTCGTTGTTGCTTCATTTTTTGTTGCTGTGCTGCTCCTCTTTGCTTCCGTCCCGGAGTGAACGCGGCTGCTGTTGCGGTGCCTGCTGTGGCCCCGGCCGCCGGACGCGCTGAGGCATCGCGCCGGGAACGCGAGGCACGGAACCCCCGCATCAGCGACGCGACGCGCGGTATTTCAGACGCAGTGTACACCCTCAGCGTTGCGCGGCGGCCCTTGCCACCACACCGGATCCCGACTTGGTTTTCTCAACGAGCTTACAGAGGTCAAACAATCAAAGAAGAAAAAAAAAGATGAAGTGAAAAATAGAACCGAGTCCTTAATTGCGTCTGTGACCTTGGACATACCTTTGCTTTCGGGGGCGGAGACAAGAGGGACAGCGGCCACGGATGCACACGCGCGTGTTTACTCGTACCGCAGAATCCCGGCGCGTGAAGAACGCCCCTAACCGTCACCCTCGCTCTGTTAACTTGATCCTGAAGCGCAGTGTACGCTGTCACTGCGTTTTTGTAGTGCGTTGGCTTTTCTCAGACAGGAATTTCTTGCGATGCAAGTAAAAATATAAACAAAAGTAGTGATCAGGCAGGCCTGGCAGCAGCTTTTCTACGACATTATGAAGAAATTGTACACGTTGTTGCATTCCTTGAGGTGTAGACATGATCCTTTGCTTAAACACGATCCACCGTCCCTATACATGACAGAGTTGCGATAAACAGGGTAGGAGCCTTGATGTTTTGGGACGCTATTAGAACACTCGCTGAGTGTACAGCAAATAAGGCGACAAAAGAGGAATAATTTGCTTCTGCAGCCAAAGTTCAATACTTGCGATATTGAGAAAGCACCGTCATTATAAGATATTCGGACCTTCTTTGAAAAACAAAGATGGCACGCAAAAGAAGACGCAAGTTCATGCGCGAAGATTGTTTACCGATATTATTCTACGCTTATTGGTTTGTTTTTAAACTTAGTTTTATCCTTTGCAATAGCAACGACACAGTGCGTAATTCAGGCCATTGCGTTGACGACGCTCCTACACCTTGACCAAAAGTTAAAATTTGAAACTATCTAACAAAAAAAAAAAAAAAAACGGCACATCAATCGAGCAATTACTTATTGACGTAGTCAAATTTTGCCATTGCCTACTGATGCCAGGCAACACTACCTCATTTCACGGCTACTTACGTACAGGAATCATCACATTGCCACCACTTTCAATATATCCGCCCATGCAGTGCCCACCGCATCTATTGGTTTCTCAAGACTCACCGCGGTAGTCTCGTAGTTACGATGCTCGAGTGTTGACGCCAAGGTCGCGGGACCAAATCCCTGCCGCGGCGGCCGCATTTTGGTGGAGGCGAAATGCTAGAGGCTCGTGCACCTATATATAGGTGCACGTTAAAGAACCCCAGGTGGTCAAAATTTTCGGGAGCCCTCCACTATAGCTTCCTTCATATTCATATCGTGGTTCTGGGGCTTGAAACCCCAACGATTATTATTATATTGTTTTCTCAAGTAATATTACACCGTTCCTCATTGCGTTCCTAACTGAGTATAAAATTGGTTAATAAAGTAAAATGTCCATTCCTATCTAAAGGTTTTCCTTGGATGTTATAGACACAGAAAGAAGAGAGAGAGAGAGGGAGAGAAGCTGTTTTCAGTGAAAGATGCTAGTGTTCACCCGGATAACGGCCTGGTGGTCGTGCTACAGCAGGTGCTGGGGGGAATGATATGACGTGCACAGTGATCAGACGAACACTTAAACGGCACACACACACACACACGTATGCTTTGTTGGTCTTCTTCAATGGCACGCAGCATCAAGGAAATGTACCGCATCATTAGAGTAAGACAGCGAAAGAAAACGCCACGATAGCGCTTAATGCTGGATGTTGTGGTCACGGAGTTTCCTTCAATAATTACTATAGAGGGAACTCTGGCGCTACGGTCATTCAGCCACCATGTTCAGGGTTGCCGTCGGGTAGACATGAAAAGGCGCCAGAACTCACGCCAAAAGTAGCCAAAGTAGCCATGTCATTTGATATTATCGTCAAATTTCTAGCCAAATAGAACAGAAGCGGTATTATCGACAGAGTCTGTACTATTTATAAATAAATAGAACCATTTTGAATAAGTAAAACCACAAGTTTAAAAAAGATCCATGGCGCCAACTGGAAATTTTCGTCGCCAACGGGGTCCAAAAGTAGCCAATTTGGCGCAAAGTAGCCACCAACGGCAACCCTGACCATGGCAATGATGGTTAGCACATGGACTTGTCCAGTCTTCGTGCTCTGCGACTTCAGACGTTCTTGTAGCTTTGTTTATTGCTGTTCTCTAGATTCAGTGACGCGACTTAGATTACTCATCTCTTTCTTTGTTTCGCGGCAAAGACAGCTGCTGAACGCTGATACAGCATCGACCTCTCGTTTTCATTATCGTCGTTTGCGATGCGGTCGGGCCGTTTGCATCAGCCTTGTGTATATTTTTTGACGAAGAAATTATTTGTTATGAGTTTGGGACTGATTTTAGTATTTCTTTCCATGCTTCGCAAAGATCAGCGGTGGGCGATTATACCTTTCATATATTTGAAAGGCACATCTACTCTTTTATATATTTGAAAACACTGACGCGCCACCTACTAGTGAAGACAATTTGAGTTTATATTAAAACACGATTAATGTCTGATACTTATATATATATATATATATATATATATATATATATATATATATATATATATATAACTAAATAAATATTTTATCCTTGTTGACAACGCCTCCGTTGTGTTACAACCCATTGCTGAACCAAGACAACTGGCCCATCGAACTATTATTCTCATTGATATATATATATATATATATATATATATATATATATATATATATATATATATATATATATATATATATATATATATATATATATATATATATATATATGCTGCTAAATTTGTGGAAGAGGCAGCATTGGCATACTGCATCGGATTCCTAAATCTCTGAGCAATTTTATCTTCGTTAACGCGTGAAAACTGTGTTTCTGAGCACGTGCATAATCACTGAAAATAGGCGCGTTTATAGCGCAATATTTTGTCGTACATGACTGGCTCTTAAGATTACAAAGCCGCATGAAGCCACAAGAACGAAGTTTAAGCAAATCCATGCACTACCCATTGTTCCAATGCTAGCAGCCCTCATAGACACTAGCACCAGGGTTACCTCCAGTATTTATTGTAGGAAGCTCTGCGGTTGTGTTTCCTTGCAAGCTTCGGGTTATATTTAACACGTGAACTCACATTCTAAGCCTTCGCTTCTGGCGCGCTTAAACGGGGTGAAGAAAAGGGAAGTAGCATGGCGGGGCACGCGTTGTCTGATCTTTCCTTTCGGCCGGTTCCTTATAGAACGCGGCTTTAGGGGCATGCTGACTAACGAAGATGACAATTTCGGCTCGGTTATTTTCAGATAAGCTGCGTTGTTCGCACATGACACCACCCCATTCGCTACCACCTAGTGTTATCGAACCCTGTTGAACCTTCTGAACCTCACCCGTACCGCTCAGAAAGAGACCAATGACGACAGTAGAAAACAGGAAAATTGGCCTCGTGCCTGCTTAGCTCAGTGTTTTCCGCGGGCTTACTTTTTCTGCTTCATTTGTCCTGAAACTTGTCGTCACCCGAGGACGGGTTGCAGTGCGTAAACTCCAGGATTATGGGGTGCAACGACCAGACAAGCGTTAGCGTAGAACGCAAAGAAATAGGCGAGCTTGTTGGACAAAATCGGCAGCGGCGAAAAACCAAGCATTCGTCAACTCGCTGTAAAAATTAAAAAAAAAGAAAAAACGATAAGAACCCCTTCTTGGCACAGACTTTTGCTTTTTTGTTCTATATCTGATTCAGTTTACCTTAGCTATACGATTTTTATTTTTTTTTAGATATTTGAGAGGCATTTTGGTGTGTCATATCTGTTAATTATTTCAAAGTTTTTCCCGTACCTCCTCACCCTCTCGCCTCCCTTTTGAAGCCAGCGGCCGCGCATGCCCCACAGAGAAATCGCCATAGACAAATGCAAGAAAAAGAATGCGAGTCATCTTCTCATTGATATACCTACAAAAGTTACCCCAGTATAACTTTTATAGGTATAACTGGGCTAACTTTTGTTACTGGGGTAACCAAAGTTACCTCAGTTATGCGAAAGTTATCAAAATATGAGGCGGAGGAACAAACGTGCATTGTGTGAAACAGCGAGAAACTGTACTTTTTTTCTTTTTCTTTTTGCCCAAGGTTGCTGGTTCATCAGTGCCTAGAGCCGTTGGATAATGCCGCAGCTTGCGCCCAGTCCACCAGATTTTGCTTATCCTCCAGTCTCATCGCAGTTAGTAATGCCGCCCACGTTTATTGGACAGCTGGTAGCAATTCAGTAGCTTCATCCTGAGTGGTATTAGCCATTCACAATTCTCATACCTATGGTGATACTAAGACGTACCGGACACAATTCAACATATGACTTCGGCGGGGCCACACCGCGAAAAAAAGTGTTGTGAGAGAGCTGGGAAAAACAACAATTTACCCGTCTCAGTCTCATATGACAATAATTGTAGGGGTTTTACGTCCCCAAGCCACGATATGATTATGAGGGGCGCCGTAGTGGAAATTTGGACCATCCGGGGTTCTTTGAAGTGCACCTAAATCTAGGTACACGGGACTCTAGCATTTCGCCTCCATCGCAATGCGGCTGCCGCAGCCGGGATTCGATCCCGCGACTTTCGGGTCAGCTGTCGGGCACCATAAATACTAGGCCACTGTGGCGGAAGATCTGTGATATTACCCGTAGATAGGCGGCTGAAAAGAATATTAGATACTCATTCTAACTTTCTCGGCAGGTGACTGCGCGCGCTATCGAGTGAACCTCGCACAAGATAACTTGGCATCAGCCCGCTTATGTATGCAAACACGAAAGTCCGGAGCATGCGGCCGGTGCCACACATCGGCGACGCAGTGTGCGCGCGTGCTTGCGGCGACGACCCTCACGAGCCGCGAGAATGACGACGCCACGACTTCAGCACCATAAAAAGCCGGGCACGCCGCCGACCGCGAAAGCAGCGCCGAGCGAGGCCTTCCTTTTCCGGTCTTCCTTCGATACAACACGGCTGCTTTGTTTCTTGACGGGCGGCGAACGCCCGGCTGAATAAACGCGCGCCTCTCGCGAGTTCCGGCGCGCTGCGCGGCACGCCCGCCCGCCCGCTGGGTCGAGTGAGGCGCCGGATGCGTAACAGCGAATGCGCCACGTTCGTGGTCGTGGAGAAGTATAGGGCCGTCGCGTTCTACCGCGAAGAGGGAATACGAGCAGCCCAGTTGCTGTAGAACGAAGCTGACCCGAAAACATCCAGACGGTGCAAAGCCCCGACGCTGTACTAAACGAGTTGTGACGTAATTGCTTGCAGGATAACGAACTTAGCTGAGGCTTGGGTCTCTGACTTCGGTGTCGCGACGGTGACGCTGTGGCATACCGACGTGCTCGGCCTTTGTCTTGCCTAGAACGCTCTGTCGGTGACGAGTGGCAGAAACACGAAGAAGAAGCAAACAAACAAATAAAAAAAAAAGAACCCTACCTCATGCCTCAAAGGGCGTGAAACAGTATTTTGACAAAAATAGCCGGTGCTCTAAAAGAGTTTGTTGTCCCCGCGAGGGTAGACGAATAGGTCGCCGACAACCATGATACAGTGAGTTTTTAAGAATAAGAAGATATACAGGGTGATCAAAATTAAGCTTTATCGCTTTCTTAAAATTCAGCACTGGTATAGGTACGTGAATACACCCTTGCAGATAAGCTACGTGTCCGGGAGAACACAAAGTGAGATAATAAATATCGCTGTCATCCGCCCAATTAATTATGATTGAACAATGAACTTAGCAGTAGGCGGGCATGTTTGTATTGAAAAGTTAAAGCCAGTCGTGTTTCTGCGCAGTTACACATGGCAGAATTCCTCTAGCCTTTGAGGGTTCTGAGATATCCGACCGCAAAGTTTCATTGCGGTCCACATGATTACGCATGCAAGACTGCGAGGACTGGCTCAAAATTCCTCTCTGATGTGCCGCGGCAGCTGCGTGCGGCGTTTAATCTGATAAGAGGTTAACGGCCCAGGCAAAGATGATAGCGGTTACCCTTTTACTGCCGGTTGGCGATATTAAGGAATGACTGCACGTCGCATCAGAGAGGAACTTTGCACCGATGTTCACCGTCTTGCATGCGTAATCATGCGAACCGCAATTAAACTTCTCAGCCGGATATCTCGCAGCACAAACAGGCCAGAAGAATGCTTCGAAGTTGAGCTATGTAGAATCGCGTCTGCCTGCAACTTTTAAATACAAGCATACCCGTTTACTGCCTTCACTGAAAAGTTCGTTATTCAATGTTAGTTAATTGAGCGGCTGATAACGATAATTATCGTCTCTCTTTATGTCCCACTGGATACATAACTCCTTTACAAAGATGGTCTTCCCGTATCTCTCAATTCCGAATTTTAAGAAAACTATGAAACCATAATTTCGATCACCGTGTGTAGGTACATATAATTGGATGAAGGCGACGAGGCGAGGAACCCTCTCTACGCGACGAGTTAGCGCACATTGCACGTGTAAAACTCTAGAGAAGACAAAAGAATCAACAAGTGGTAAATCGTGGTCATTTTGGCAAGCGCGCCAATCATATTTTACAGTGTAGGACTCGCTCCATTGTGTTTTCGCAGAGAAGTTATCACTCTAATGAAGATCCTTCGTTATCTCCCGAGTTTAATTTATTTCGATACAAATTGGGTTTACAGAGTGTTCTACTTGTTCGAACACAACCGGTGTTTCCACCATGATACAACACGAGCAACACGAACAACACGAACAACGACAGCGACTGCGACGATGACAAGAAAATAGTGCCCAGGCCCTGCACACAATTTTGTCGCAGCACTGTTGATCCTGATTTCGCCTTGCTTCGGCATAATTTATGAATTCTTCCCTTCGGGTTCTGACTCCTTTCTCTTTATATTCTCCTGGATGTCTTCTACGGACCTGCGAGATTGGCTTTGTGTGTACCTGTATTCCCTTCCGAAGTGTACGAGTTTAATGTCTTGTTTTATCTTTCATCTCTTTTTGTTGTCCCGGTGCACCGAATAGCAAATTGGATGCGCCTCTGTTGAACCTACATTCCACTTTTCGCCACCTTTTTCGTTTTTATTTAGCCTTACCCTTTTTCTACCCATTCGATGCATTCGATTACCCCATATCCCCCCTATGACATGAACAACAGCGGACTCGGATACTCTTCAAATTCCCAAAGAAAGTTCTTCAGCCCAGCGCGTATGAGAAATTCTTAATTGTTTGCGCTTGCATATATAATAACTGATTTATTGAGGCATATCCACATGATCGCCCCAAAACAATTGATACTTTGGTTAGAGGCAGTCAGTATTTTTTTTAACACTTCCCGGCTACCGTATTGGACACTGGAATAACAGAGGTCTTTCTTACGCTTGTATTTCTCACAAAAAAATACGCTTTTAGATGTGAAGCATCTTATGGCGAAGCTTAATCCGGTGGTGGTGGTGGTGGTGGTGGTGGTGGTGTGCCGCGTGCCCACCCTTACTGCGCATGCGCAAACAGTAAAAAAAATAAAAATAAAAAAACCTCCCCCTCTCTCTCTCTCCTCTAGGCATCCCTCCCCGCGGCAACCACACCCACACTGCGCATGCGCCTCCCTTCCTCTCTCCCCTCTTACACTCTCCCCTCTCTCCATCCCTGCCCGCGGCGTCTAACTCCCCCCTGCGCATGCGCGTCCCCCCCCTCTCTCTCCTCTCCTACGCTCCCCCCTCTCTCCTCTACGCATCCCTGCCCACGGCGTTCCCACTCCCACTGCGCATGCGTGTCACCCCCTCTCTCTCCTCCTCCTACGCTCCTCCCTCTCGTCGCGCGACGCCGACGCAGGCAGCGTCTGCTAGCGAGTTTCTTGGTTGAAAAAACCGACTGCTCGCGCTGCACAACCGTTCACTGGCCATCCCGTATATATGGCAATGGATCTTGACCTCCAAGGTGGTGCCGGTGGTAGATTTCTCCTGTGCGTTGTTGAACAATAAAAATTCGCAGCGTGCGCGTTAACTAAAAGCGGAGTGCGGGTCTCTGTGTCCAGTCGGAGTCTTCTGTCTCTCATTGCCCATTAGCAGCGATTGGCATGTTCCAGTAGGAAAAACTGCTCCATCACTGCCTGCTTTGCGCCTCCCCAGTTTTCTCTCCTGCGCAACGCTGCGATGAGCGCCAGCGTCAACGCCGCCGCCAGTGTAAGCGTTAGCGCCCGCTGCTTCACATCTACACATGGTTCCCTTTAGCGGGAGATGGTGTAATTTTTTTGAATGAGCTTTTTCGTTTGTACTTTTCTAAAATTGGCTTTTTGAAAACGGCTGGTTTGCGCCAGTCATTTGACTGGCCCTGTCCGCACACTTGTACACAGTCCCCGACTTCCTCTCCCTCTCAGTCCGCCACGGCGGATCAGTGGCTATGGTGCTCGGCTGCTGACCCGTAGGTCGCGGGTTCGGTACCGGCCGCGGCGGTCGAATTTCGGTGAAGGCGAAGTGGTAGAGGCCCGTGTACCGTGCGATGTCAGTGCACATTAAAGAACGCCAGATGGTCGAAATTTCCGGAGCCCTCCGTTACGGCGTCCCTCATAATCATACCCGGTTTTGGGACGTAGAACCATAGATATTATTACTTATCCTCTCTCTCTCTCTCCTTCCAAACGCTCTTTCTCCAGCGTAAAATATGCGGCCAACCAGGTGACTTTCTGGTTAACATCAACCCATTCTTCTGTCTCTTGTATATCTGATTCTCTGCTCCACAGATGTCTCAAAACAGGCACAATGACTTCGTACGAGTCAGTGCAACTCTAACTGACCAGCACTAGGACATACCTCGCATACTGCAAGTCATTTTAAGCGCATGAAATGACAGCCCTGTGTAGGAATGCCTACGACGAAGAGAAGTCAGCTTAACAATGGTTTGCTGCGAGGAAAAAAAAGGTAGGCTTCTACTAAACGCGGAAGCGGTGACACGAGTGGGGGGGCAACGGAGATTATATTGTTTGTTGACGGCAATGATACGTGCTGTCAACTCTGCGCGCGTTGCGCGTTGCGGCGGCGTCAGCATTGCATGTTTACTACATTGCTTAGGTCGACATATGTATTATATAACAGATATATTGAGGCATAAACATTTGAAACACTACGTGCCCGTTAACGTTTTACGAGCTAATATGGACGCGGACGTCACCGAAAGGTAGAAAGTGGACTTGCGGTAATAATTCTACGAACACAAACTGCGCACTCATCTGAAACACCTTGATGGCTGACAAGCGCGACGATGTCTGTGGTTGCGAATACAGCATCTATTGTACGCGCTGCTGACACCTGTTTGACGTGCATACCAGTCACCTCTTTTACGTATTGGGGGGGGGACCCGACTGCTGTGCACTGTCGGTTCTACAGACGCTACCCGAACACCAGTCTCTCCGCAATAGAACAAAGAGGCGCTTGCGGTCTTTGCTTGTTTCTTTTTCTTTTTGTAAATCCTTTTCTTTTGGAAGAAGCAGCTGTTAGATGCGCTGTATTGACAGCGTGCTGACTCACGGAGCATTCAGCGCGTCCTCCATTGGCACCTTTGTTGTGTTTCTATTACCGTATGTTCCAACTCTAGCGTAGTTGTCCGAGAACATTATCTTGCTGTTAACATCGCAGCATTTCCTCCATATCTCTCTTTGGAAAGCATTAAACGTACATTTCTATATTGCATTCACTTGAACTTACAGGAGGACATATGCTGAGCCCAATTTAAGGAGTGGGTGCTAATAATATCCGTGTTTTCACGCGCCAAAGCCACGATATGGATTATGAGGCATTGTGTAGTGAGGGGCTCCGGAAATTTTGACCGTCTGGTGTTTTTTGGCGTGCACTGACATCGCGCAGTAGCGAGGCCTCTAGCATTTCGCCTCTATCAAAATACGACCACCGCGGCCAGGATCGAACTCGCGACCTTCGGGTCAGCAGCCGAGCACCGCAACCGCTACACCACCGCGGCGGACTGAGAAGTGGGTACAAGACTTAAGTACAGGTCTCAAAGATGCAAGTGCCTTTTCGACAGCGCAATTATCATTTGTGAAAAAAATATAGAAAGCGCCATCATGTTGCATCGCGATCGAGTGTGGCGGAAGATTCCTTTGACTGGAGGGAACGATTTTCGCCCGGCTAAGAATTGAAATGGTTAATACTACTCAAAAAAAAAAAAAACTGTATTTAAACGTTTTCTGTTTGAATTGTTTGATGGCTACGAGTGGAGTGATGTTGAGATAAGGTTAGCTTTCCCTAATCAACAGCCTACATAAAGAGGTAACAATAACTGTACAACGCGTATTGGTTTCACCACACACAGAAAACGGTGATATGTTTAATACAGGAAGAGCGAGGCACTTAGTGAAGCATCTGTCGTGTATATCTGCGGCCTAAAAAGGCCTCAAGTTCTACTACTTTGCAGAGATGGTTTGGGCAGCGCACAACTGAGGCATAATCTTGGATGAACGTGATTAGCAGTTGATATGACAGAAGCTTAGTCTCTATTTTTTTGTTATTATTGCTTCGTAATGATTTCCCTTGTTTATCACACGTTTGCGAGGTTTATCCCTTTGAAGCTTAATGCTTTCGTACCCGCAACCATTTCATACTGTTGGTGCTTTGAATGCTCTCACGAAATGTGCTTTTTTTTTAACAATTTAGCCGTCCTTTATGCATTTTCTTGAAGTAACAAAAAAAATAATAAAGCAAGTCTATCTTTGCGTAATGAAATATAATATGTCTCCACATGTATGATTCAGAGATCACGTTTACCTGCCCTGCAGGTACGATAATGTTGGTTTTTATTTTTGTAGCGTTAGCTACACTGGCCTAGCCAAACCCGTTTCGCGTGGCACATCAAGAGCCTTGCTGCGCATGCGCGAGCCGGCATCTCCCGCGCACTCCGCCGCCGCCGCGCGCAACTCACCGCCGCCGGTCTGCGCATTCCAGAGGAGTGACGTCGTAGCCGTGGTAGACGCACTGGCGCCGGCGCGCGCACGCAGCTATTCGCCTTCGCTGTGCAGTCGCCGCCTGACACTGCGCTGGAGACGCTGCGCTTCTCACTGGCGTTTGCCAGTGTGGTATAGCCATGGAGAAGGAGAGCGCAAATGCTGCTCAACGGCGGAGAAGAGCGGAGAAGCGTGACTCATCGGATCCCGAAGTAGTAGCCTGGCAATTAGCGGTTGAGGGTAGGAAAAATGAACAGAATACTGTGTTGGGGCCATAGAGATGGCAGCGTGTTACTTCACTGATCACCAAGCCGTCTTTGTGGCAATAGAGACGCAACCTGACGTTGAGCAAAAATATACATGTGCCACATAATAAGTATACCGTGTTTGTGTGTCATTGGAACAGCAGTAAGCATGATAATCAAGCTAATCCTAGACAATCTAGACAATCAGGAAAGCTAAGAATAATCTGCTGAACCTTTGCTAACGCTACGTATATCCTGGCATAGCCGAGCTAAGCCACTGCAACATTTTTTGCAGAGAACGCTTGCTGAACCTCATTTACCTTGGTTTTTAAACATTTTGTCGCTCTTACGTATATCGCTGTTGGCTACAGGTATAAAGAAGAAGTCGTGGGTCACTGACATACATTGTTATATAAATATTATACAAATATTGTTTTGTTATTAAGAGCCATCAAATCATTGTCGACTCTTGGCGTCAGCCCGAGTTTATGAACACGTGTGGGATCTATAAATAGTCAAGAAAGTGGATGGGGCAACAGCTACTATCGTCGCACAAGTGGTAGCGCACCGCACGAATAATGCGACGGTTGTGGGTCGGCCCCTCACTGGCACTTAGCCGTTTCCTCATGCGCTCTCACGTACATTTCTCTCCTACTTACTGCACCCCAGTTAAAGCAGCAAGAACGCTTCTTATACGCCACTTCGCTTCAGTAACTTTTATTTCTACATGGTTGCGTCAAATTAGGAAAGGAGTCTTACCACAGACACCAAGCAAGACATGTATGACCAAATATAGCCCCCCCCCCCCCCCCCAGCTATTTTGTACTGGAACCGATTTTTAATCTAGGCGAGGTAACGAGCATTCTCGTTTGATTTGTTATGCACGCTCGTGTCTTCCTCCTTTCTATAGTTGAATTCGCTTCAACCCTGTTCCCCTGTCGTGCAGTTTTTTTTTTATTTCCTTGAACCAAATATCCCCACTACTCAGCCCTAAACTTCGGCTTCTCATTCCATTTTTTTTTCGTTTTTTTTTTCACATAAGGCAGGTTTTCTTTGCTAATCAGCAAATAAACGTCTTCATCACAGCATCACTCTTAGAAGCGATAAAATTGGTTCAGTTTTGAAGGGAGAGACTGTTGAAATGATGCGCCCTGGCAGAGGCAAGATTATTATCCATTGTTTACAAAGTCGTGCCGTTTTCGGGACCGTTGTCAGGACCGCCTTTTTCAGCTATATTGAATGTATAGTACTGTAAAAATGTAAAAATGATACGCGAGGTGGTGCTTGGGTTGGCATCTTTACTCAACCTGGTACCCACAGATTTTTACGTAGACCATAAAAAAATAGACAAATATCGACGACATCATTACAAAGAAACAAAAAAAGAAAAAGAAAAGTTGTACTAGAGAGAACAACGCATGATATACGAGAGAAGTAAAGGAGTTGCGTCGTGGGAATCTCCGAAGAGGCTCACGTGAGCAGCTGCCTTCCAGGAATGCCACTCATATCGCCCATATGTTCGGGGAAGGCTGTTCGCGATGAGGATACTTACATTGTTTGCGACAAGCGATGCGTGGCCGAGCGCGTTACTCGCTTATCGCGGCGCGCTATACCGGTCGAGTCGTACGGATGACGCGGCCGGGCCACCGTGTCGCTCACGTATACTATACGCGCTGCGCGAGCGAGCATCTCGTAGCCCGTGCGCGACCACCGGGAAGCGGAGCTCTCGTTGCGGAGCGCTTCTCGTCGCATCCGCGTTGGAATGGTCGCGAGGCGAACGCACGACCGCTCTCCGACATCGAGCGTATAATAAACGTTCGTGTTGCCGGGAGCAGCTTCTGGACGTGGACGGACACGTCCGCCGCCGGCCGGCAAAAGAGCAAAACGCGTCGCACGCCCCGCGAGCTGTGAGCGCAGCTGCTTGCGTCGCCCGCTTTGGAGAGGCCGATAACGCTCGCGAAGGTTGCGAAAATGCAGCCCGCCCGCCCGGCTCGCTGGCTGGCCAGCCGTGGTTGCGCGGCACAACGTCACACCGACACTTGGATTCTCGCCCTTTGCGGCGTGAACCCTTTTGAAGATAAGAGGCCGTGAGGGGAGCCGATGGGTGCGATGCGCGTGAAATGACCGACAGTCCGCGCTCTCGGGTCCCCATTTGCATGCACGCGCCCTTGTTGAAACGTGACTCCGACGCTAAGCGGCGCTCCTGAAACGTCTGGGGCCCCTACTGAAGGATATATATTTTTTCTCTTTCTTTGCGTCATTTCGGGGTCGACTCTCTGTCGTTGCTCTTTTCCTGCGCTTGCCTAATCCCGAACGGAAATCTCATTTAGTTAGCTTTGCATTCGCCTCCATGTCGCTGGTGTCTTCATGAAAGAATTGCAAAATATTGAGAAGGTTTATCAACTTTCGTTTATAAACTCAACACATGTAGTATATCCATGTATGTGCTCGCTGGAATGGTCTTATTTATTGTCATTCTCCGCTTTTTTTTTTACCATCTTTATTTCTCCCGTAGGTTATAGGTTACCGTTCCCAAATGTATGACAGCATGCCAACCTGATGTCTCTCTTCCGGTTAGCCTGCAGCCTGTTTTTCCTCTCTCGTTGAGCTCTCATTGTGCACTGCGAAGTGTCTCGTTCTTAATAAAATCCTGCTGCAGCCCTTATGCTCATTGTCGCCACACGCATACCACGCAAAGTCGATTTGCCTCGATATCGATGATCATTTATGAACAGCCAAACAGGTTCGTCGCATTTGCTGGGTCACGCGTACGCCACTGTGTATACACAGCTCATGCGTGTCGAAAGGTATGTCAGGATAACTGTCATTTTAAAGAAAGAAAAAATGAACTCTAAGAAGAAAGAAAAAAATATGAATTTGCGTCAGCGCGCGCCTTTGGCTGTTGCAGGCCAAGATTACACCCGCCCAATTTGAGCCCCCCGTGTAGGTTATTTTTTACTAACGCCTTAGCATTAAAGAGCTCGTTTCGCAGAAATTACGGCGTCGGCGTCGGTGACGGCGTCGTTGGTTGTGAGCGAAAAATCATCATCTCCGTGAAAAAAAAAAAAAAGTCGAAAAAGATGCAAATAAAATAAATAATAAAAATGTTCGGGTCAGAGTGGGCATCGAACCCAGGCCGCTTGCGTGGCGAGCAGACCAAAGAGCCCCGGTATTTCTTTTTTTCTTCTTTAATGCATGGAATCATTACCTGTAATTGTTGTGAACTGCGCACAACATAATTCGTCAAATTAGAATTATTTCAACATACACAACACCCACATTGCGCCAAACAGTGGGAGGTATTTCAAAATTCAGGCAAACACACACAAGCACTTTGCAGTTTCAACAACACAGCGCACTTGAGCAGCTCCTTCTCGGAAGACGCACCTCGTCGATCGTGGTGGCTCGGCGTGTCTGTCAATCATGCGACTTATCCACAGCGAATAAAGTATTTCTTAAAACTGCTTAGAAAAAAATGTGAATGTCATGTAGTGGAAGGAGTCTCCTTAACGCATGTACTATTCCGTGGCTGAAGCGTAGAATCGTTCCAGGCCTAAAAATATGTGAATTGCGCGACGAGTAGGTGTTTTAAAGGCCCACCCATTACAAAGCGCTCAGACATATTTAATCGTCATCATCAGCAAAAGCATCAACAAAGTGAACAGCCGCGTAGGTCCACGTGTTGCCTTACAGACGCGTAGTGGGCCCTTCGCTGATTCGTAAAATGAATAACTATGGCGCAGTGGGCACTTAACAACTGTACTCGCTGTAGGCATTTTAGGGTAGTTTGAAACGGCCAATGTTACGTGCACAGCCGTTCTTTTCCTTACGGCACAGTTGAGGCATGCACCGAGAACTTGAAACGAGGCTAGCGATTGAGAAGGCGATGCGCACGGGGCCCGATTACGCTATCGCGTTCTACTCTTGAAGGCGAAGCTCAAGGGTCCTCGAAGTTTGGCTTTTCATTATGCGCATTCTTGCTGGCTGGTAGTCGGCCCACCCCTTCTGTGCACGGGCTATGATATTCGTCCGAAATGCTTTTTCTCGTCGGTATGCATCAATCGTCGTGAAGTAAGGCTCAGTTTTGCAAGCGACCTCCCTGCCATTCTCGTGGCACGTTCTGATGTGAAGTGGAAGCCTCTTCATCAACTCCACTACCAGCATTAATAGCGCACCAGATGCGTCTCACGGACACTAGATGGGGCCGTCGACATCAGCTGCAGGAAAAGATTCAGATGTAGCACATGCGCGTTTTTGTTTTGATTTCTCAACACGCACGCATACGCTTTATTTAATTTTCTAAGATTCGCACATGCGCACACGCTCCATATATGGGAAAACAACAGTTCCGAAACATATAAAGTCTAAAAAAATGCTCCCTGTAAGCCCATGTCTTCGTGTAACAGTGAAAAGCATCGACCAAGGATTCAACGTGCACCTCTAAATGGCGATGACCTTAAATCTCGAGGCACTGTATATAAATCACCACAACCGCTTCGCAGCCTGTCAGCTATAGCTGCATAGAATGGTAATAAAGCGGTGCTGTTCTTTTTAACTGCCTACCTCTGTAAAAGAGAGCCCTCCTGAAGCACTGATTACACCCGATTTCCTCTCGGAAAACGTGCGCGACATATTGGGCCGTGCAAGCGCTTTCTAATACCGCATGACTCCGCAATGACAACGAACGCGCCTGCTACGTCGTCCTGAAATCGGTCAAGAGGCTAGGTTCCGCTATCTGCCGGGGATTTCTGAGAGGCCACGCACGGCCAGTGGGGCAACGAACGTCCTCGATGACTGAGCGTCTCGTTTATCTCAGAGGAACAGGAAAAAAATCGTCCAGCAGGCATCGTATACGATCTGGCCTACAGACGGCGAGTAAATATCCTTCTCCAATGAGCGCGCTCTACACTCCTTCCCCCCCCCCCCGTAGCCTTTAATGCTAACTCCGAAACAACGGCCGTGCATTATGAACCACCCATTGGCTCACCGTGTATTTGTGGTGCTCCGTTGTTTCCTTTCTTTTTTTTTTTTTCATTTAAATGCAGAGAGCCATGCCATCCGTAAACATTAGGCGGGCTCAATACAAGTGGGGCAGAGCGGAAGGGCGGGGTACCAAATCTCAAGAGAAGAACAGCAATTTCAACAACAGCGAAAAAAGAATAAGAAAAGGCCACCGTCGCAGGAGACATATTAACAACGCGGCTAGGTTCGTATCGATGCCGGCGCGACCCCATCGCGAGAGACCATTGCTTATTCTCCGGCTTCTCCAAATCACTTACGATCTCAGCCCGTATAGTCCTCATGGGCCTCGCTTTCCTGGTGGCGTCGCTGGGGCTTACACTTTTCTTTCTTCCGCAAGCCGCCGCGGGACTTTCAAGGAGGAGGAGGGGTCAACGTTGTTTTTACCTCATTACCTGATCGCTGTCATCGTCGGAGAACGCGAGGCAACACATGGCTCCGTGTTGGAGGAAAACGAGCACACGGCGCCCCGCGTCTTTCTCGCTGTTTTTCCCCACCGAAGTTTCAGGTCGCCGCGATGGGACTTACCGCTTCTTTGTTCTTTTTTTTTTTTGTTCTCCTTTGAACATGTGTCGTCCGCGTGCGCCCTCATGCTTCATACATAGCCGTCGTATACATTACGCACGGGCGGGGACGCAAAGCTCAAGAGGCTCCGACGCGAGCTTGCCGCGTGAACGGCGATTAGAAGGGGAATTGTGTATAAAGTACTGACGCTTTTGGGGAACTTATACGGCGTACTTTACGGAGGAAAATGAGATGGGTAATGCGCAGTTGCTTAGCCGTGGACAGAAAGACTGGTTTTGTTAAAAAAAAAAAGAAATGTAAAAGATAAGAAGAGAGAAAACACTGCTATTAAAGATATAGCGAGAATGACATCCCGATTAACAATTCAAAATTTGGCTTGGTGTTATGATAGTCGGGAGCTTCTGAGTCGTCTCTAAGTGCACAATCTTGCAATGGAAGATATGAATTTTCTTGGTGGATAACTAATCTCACCGCCACACATTCTCTGTTTAGGAATGACCTGCAGGTTCTGGAGAATAACAGTCAAGCACGTAGTAAAGTAAACAGTGGTAACTTGCTGGGCATTGTTGACATTCACGTTGGCTAGCCGTATAGCCGTACGGTTTCTAGCACGTATGATATACCTTTTAGGAACTTCCTTTAACGCCCATCATGTGCGCTACGTATCTCGTGTTATTAGGGTGATAATAAGCAGCAGCCTTTCGCATGTAAAAAGGAGCTGTCGTTGCTGTCGACACGCGCCCTGCATTCACGCCTTGGCTTCGCAATGAAAGAATACACGACTGCGGTCAGTGCGCGGAGACACTCCACGGGCGGCTGTATTGCCTCATAGAGGCTATAATGATTACCGCTTTTGCCGCAGGCCTCCAGGGGGAGCAACGACAACCCTTAAGGTCTGTCGATGTGGACCGCAAAGCGGTCTGTCAAGCTGCGTTGCGCCGCCAGGCAATAATGTAGGATACCACTTTATCAGTCCTACTACGCCTACCAGCAGAGCTCAGCTTTTAGTTCATGTACGTTTCCCCGTAGTCCACGCTGACGAAACAGTTTACTACAGCCCCAAAACAGAATTTCCAAGGTCGGTGGTTGGGGTACCAAGCAACGTCTAAAGTCTCGGAGGGAAATTTGTTTTCCCCCTTTCGCGTTAATCAGGTTATTTTCACTGCCGACCAGGTCACGAGCGCCCAGCGGCTTCCTTTGCATTAGGGCCACATGCCTTCGTTAATGAGTGGAGGACCTCGGGCCACTCCGCAAAGGAGCTCGTGCCCCGGCCGTCCTCCGCTTACCACTTTACTGATGCAGCCAGTGCGAAACGCACCAGAAGGGTCAGACGAAACTGTCAGTACATTACAGTGCACGCATTCATTATAAATATATATCATGTGTATATATCAATAATTATCTGAGTTTCTATGAAATTAAGGCAACTGTTTTCGGAACTATAGTTTTTATTAATTGTAGTGAACAGGATGTAAAAAGTACACTATGTTCCACTGTCGCGGCAGGTCTGTTATTGTGCGCGCCTAATAGAATTTTAAGGAACAGCTATTCAGAATATACAACCTTCAGAAAAATAGAAATATGTTATTACTACAGCCGAATCTTCATATCAATAGAGAAGTTATTTCATTCACAAATACAATCTTGTCTCTCTTTTTTTTTATGTTTGTGCTAACAAACACTTCCTCTTGAATTCACATGAAATTGCTTCCATATAAAGCATTACAAGGTGAAAATTTCATGCTCACAATCACAGCACTCTCTCTCTCTTTTCCTCTCCCATTCTATCTTAATTTTCGCCCCTTTATTCATTCCCGCAATGCAGAATAGCAAATCAGATGTGCTGTGCATCTGGTTGATGTCCCTGCATTTCTTGTTAATCTCTCTCTCTCTCTCTGTTTGTCATGTTTACTAAGAGCGATGTGACATTTTTAACATTTAGTTAATGTGGGCAATTAACAGGTGTGTGCAGAAGCGCCACCCACGTAAGGGTATACAGCGAACTCTCATTTGAGTGAACTTCAAGGGACCCAAGGAAATAGTTCAATTAACTGAAAGTTCACTAAACTGAATATTCGCTAGAATGCGAAACTGCATTGGACACAGCGGATATCAAGTCAAAAGTGTGAAATACAGTTTATTCTGAAAAGAATTCTGCAATTTTCATTTGGACTGGCGCCCTTAAAGCGCAAGAAAATACAAAGTTGTCCAGAAAGTCTACGTTTGTATGCACTGCCTCTGGCACAGCTCACTGCTGTATCACGAAGTCTCGAAGCTTTGTAATATATCCTACAGCATCGGCTAGAGATACAGGATTTTAACGTGCCTCAGTCATTACAACTTATTCCTCGCACACTGCTTCTTTTGGTTCCGGACGAACACCGGAAACCATTTCTAAACCTGATAGTCCTGCGCGGGCACTGAAACGCACGTGGCTCGTTTTCGTCAGCTGCACGGCCGCTTTGCCTCGGCGGCGCTGTATGCACAAGCGATGTTGCACCGCCGCCGATGGATGGTCGATTTGGGGGGCGCCACGCATAGTCTACGCCAGTGCTGAAGAGCGCAACACTTCATTGAATTTACCTAAAAAAAAAAAAAAAAAAAAGCCCGGTTCCGCGTATCGATTTCGTTCAACTGAAATATTCACTATTCAGAAATTCATTTAACCGAGAGATTTTTGCATAAAATGCATAGGATTTTGTAAAAGTTCGTTATTCTGAAATATTCGTTGAACCGACGTTCGTACAATTGGGAGTTCACGGTATATAGCACAAATCTCAGACGTAGAAGCGAATTTGTTGATATGTCTGTATAAAAGTGCATGCTGCTTACTCGGTCAGTCATGCCACTCAGAGCACAAGTGGATGCTTGGATATGTCGCGTAGGGTTGGGTGTGTTGTCATTTATCATGTTTTTTGTGTCACATGGTTATTTACACGTGTACTCACACATACAATATGCTGGATAACCGCATTGTATTATATTAAACGTTTTTGCGGTATCTGAAAACTGGTCTCAGGAAGAGATTAAAAATAAGTCCCATAAAAAAGTGAACCTTCCCGGGCGTTTTTTGCCTTTCTTTTTTTTTTTAGACCATACAGATGAAAAAATTTAACCAGCTCCGGTTCGCAGACACCGACGAAACAGCGAGGCTTGTGGCGTTCCCTTCGTCAATCTAACGCATTTCTATGTTTCGGAAGTCTTTCATATATGTTGCATCACTGCTCTTTATTAAACACTCTTTGTTAAGCTTTGAGGTGGTAGTATAGTTTTATTGCATCTTGGCCACACCACTTTTATTCACAGGTTTACAAAGAAGCTTTCACTTAAGATGCTCCGATATGCCGTATCACTGCTCTTTCATAAACACTCTTTGTTGAGCTTTGAGGTGGTAGTATAGCCACCACCTTTGATAACCACGAAGTATGACGTGACAGTGGTGTGACTATGATAACGCGCACGCCATTTGTTGGGCGAACTGTTGCCTTCTTCCTTTTTAGTGGAAGTTGTGTTTTTAGTGAAAGTTGTGGGTAGTGGGATTTACCCAAGTTTTGTGGCACATACGCGTTTATGATGATGATAGTTTTCTGATAGGGTGCGCAGATTTCTGTGGCACATACCCGTTTGTTGGGCTAACTGTTGCCTTCTTCTTTAGTGGACCGTTGGTGAGTAGAGGGATTTACCCAACGTATGTGGCGCATACCCGTTTATGATGCCCACAAGCGTTACCACGGATCCCGGACATGAAAGGCTTGACCAAGAACAGATTCGCCGCTAAAAAAAAAAAAAAAAATCAGCTTCCTCTCATTTTCGCACATGAACTCCATATCTAGGCGAAAATGCCTTGCCGCGGCTGAAATGAAGCTGAAGTGACTAATTCACAAAAACTCGTTAATTAACTTTTTAATTATTGACTTGAGGGCAGTTTTTTAATGGGAGTGTTGTAGTCCATGAAAATTTACGGCACACCCGTCTTTCGGAAATCACAAAACTTGCACGTAATTAGAGCTATTCATTATCGATTTTTAATTTCATTATCGAAACTGACCGCGCCCAGCGGGCAGGAAACGTGGCCACTCTGTTACGTCAGACCGGAACTTCCTGCAGCAAGGAAGCGTCGAAATTTGAATCAAGGCGCACCGAAGCAGAATCTTGTCATGAAAAGCGGCGAGTACTCTGAAACACACAGCTAGACCTCTTACTCTGTGATGTATGGTGCTTATCTGTTTCTATAAGCCATATCATAGCGCAACTACAGCAAATGTTGCAACAAGTAGGTGACTCGAATTGCGTGACCTTTCTTGCTTATTTCACTAAATATCATTAACAGTGTGGGGTATATGGTAGGTGGTTAAACACAACAAAATAAAATATGTCAAGTACCCTCAATAGAGATTGAATTAAATGTCGATTACGAGTTTTATTTAAAGTTCAGTGACCAAGGTTTTTAATTAGAGATCGAAAAAAATGCTCATTAAAGTGCAGTCAGAATTGAATTCTTTCTGTGCTGCAAATTAAATTATCGCTTGTTGAGATAAACAATATTTTTTTTAGATAAAGAGAGGCTTCCATTCTATATACACGTTGAATCTACTCTAAAGAAATAGGTAAGCGTACATATATTCTTACGAGCGAAGTTCCACGGCAGATTTTACTGATTAGGTGATCGGCTGATAGATTACCGATAAGCTGATTGAGTGGGTCGTTGCCTCGTTTCTTATGTGTCCTACCGTAGGCCTGGCAAGTACGACATTCGGGTTGGCTTTGAGTGTGCCTCTCCTGACGCATGGTTTTTTTCTGCGGGGGGTAGCGTTGGTCGCTGAGGGGGGGGGCCGGCCCGTGCATGTGCATGCGTTTATGAGAGCAGGCAGGCCGGTGCCGGGCGCACACACGGTCCGTGTTTGCCCCCCCTTCTCGCAGCAGCGGCGCACTCTTAAGCGGAGACAAGGCGCGCAGGAAAGCTTGACGTCAGTGGCTTTTGCACACGGGACGCCGTCGCCCCTCGCGCCTCGCGCGCGCCGACCGTCCGGCAGCGAAGCCGCCCCGTTCAGCTCAGCGCGGCGAGGGATTGAATCCAGTCCGCAGGCGGCCGCGCTCTCTCCTCCGACGAGAAACCTCCCCCCTCCGCGAAAGGAGCCACGACTGTAGCGCGCGCACCACCGAGCGGCTGGACCGCACGCACGCACAAAAAGAGAGGAGCGACTCGGAAAAAAACTTTTTTCTCGGTGACCGGGCTAAATCGATTTTGATGCCGCTCGAGTTACGGCGCGAGCACCAACTCTTTGCTGCCGGTTTCCAGTCGTTGCTGGATTAACTTTTCTTCCGCGCTCTCTCTCCTCCGAGCCCAGGCGGGGGGTCCGGCGATCGAACGTGAGAGCAAGTGCGCGCGGCGTGTAAAGTAAGCAAGAAACAGTAGAACGTGCATCGGGACTTTTTCGCCGGCGTACGACGACCTCATCGACTCTGCCAGGTGGACAGCGACAAGCGGCCCCCCTTGGCGAGGTTACGTCTACCACTACTACTGAACACACAGAGGTAAAAGGGCACCATGGTTGACACGGTGATAACGGTGAAGCTTCAGCGTGGAGAAGGCACCTCCTGGGGCTTCCGGCTCGCCGGCGGCAAAGACTTTGGATACCCGCTCTCCGTTCAACGGGTAAGTGAGATTATGTTCTTTTCTGGGCCCTTCGGGCAAACCATTCTCTGTTCGCACTGCCGGCAAATTTTCCGAGCTTCGGTACTGCAGGTCAGCCCGATGCTGCTTCTTTGACCGCTATGAGATTCCCCGCGGCTGAGCTTGGCGTTCGTCTTTCCCGCCTGACTCGGCGGTACCGACCGCTTGGCTCGGACAGCGGGCGCTAAATTCGGAACGCCCTTGTGCAATTTCTCAGAGGACGCGTGTGCCATCTACGCGCTTAAGAGGGCGAGGAAAAAAAAATTTAGAGAGGGGGGAGAGATGACAGAGCGTCTGGTTGCATATGTGACTCGGGTGCGTCGCGACACGAGCTCAAATGACGCGTCTGACATTTGAGGCTCGGTGCACGACGGTGATGTAAATTAGTGTTCGGTGTCATGTTTCGCTTCAAGCTCGCATTATGCTCAAACGACGCGCAACAGCGAGATATGACTGTACAATATCGGTGGCGATGTTCAATCGCTGTCATATTTGTCTCACAGGCCACGATATTATTTTGCAAACTGGCGTCACTTACATCTTATACGCCGTGAAAAATCTGATTGAGTCACGGATAACTAAAAAAATAGAATGTAAGTGGGAATACGGACTTGCAAGGTGGATGTAAATTGCAACTAAAAAACGGCACTGTTCCCCTCTAAATGGCGACAGTGCAAGCATTTCAATGACTGAGTCCAACAAGCCTGCGGTCATGCAGCGACCCTGTAGAATGATTTTCTCATCCGGCTAGAGGCGCAATTGATAGGCTTTTCCACCATAATAGCGCTTTGACATTGGCCTACCGGCTTCGCTTTCAGTCCACCCCGCATCGGGATTGGCTTAAAACTTCTCTTACGAACAAGTATAGCATAGGGCGCTTTTGTGAATACACATATATATGCGCCCCGTTTTCTGGCACACTGCCAAAAGAATCCTTCCATGACATTCCCCGGATGATTTACGACGGTTGAATAGTGGTGTTGGCGGCCATGACAGTCCAAGAACTTTTCGTACTTTCTCCATTTTTTTTTGTTTTACAATTCTCTTCTAATAAAAAACCCGCTGACATATATCTTTTCAAAAACCAACAGCGCTGATATGTGCCTATGTTTCCGGGTCTCTGAAACTGTACAAATTCCGGCAGTCCAACCGTTGCGTCGTGCCTGGTGATAAGACCGATCTGTGCAAATATAGCTCGTGCCAACCATCCCCGCCACCTTGCCCCAAATGATACGCATCAGAAAAATCGCCGTATAAATGCCGCGCATTATGATACTTGACTGGAATCCGGATTATAGTTTGGATGATGATGATTATAGCTTGATGATGATTGTGTGGAAGGGAATATTATCATTCAAATCCAATCTTTTTTGTGTCGAGAGGAAATTTGAGCTACCAGCAGCTTCGATCCATATGGGTTGAGATTCTACGTGTCGTTGCTTACCCTGTAGTCGAAAACGTAGCTTATTTGTGTTGTGCAGTCAACCAGAAGCAGGAGAACCGAGAGGTTTTTTTTGTGTGTGTGCTAGTTACAACCGTGTGTCCTTTCGCTTCTTCCCTAGCAAATACCACGTAGTTCTTACTGAACGACACTTATCTTCAGACGTGCACAGTTTAATAAACACAACACTGTCGACGTACAATATGGAGCGGCGTGCGTTTCAACCGCAGTCGTTTAATTGAACAGAGGGGTTGAACGACTATGTCAACTACATCGATAACGTTCGGTCCACTGAATGTCCAGCTAGTTCACGTTCGCGTGCGAAGTACTCCCAAGGGCTCGAAAATAATGCGCAATGTGAGAGCGTCTCGCCGGTTGCGATAAGAACACAATGCCCGGAGAACAATTAAAAGGACGAGATACGGATACGCAAAGTAGGCGGCGTGGAATTGTGTGGAAGGATAGAAGCGGCTCACTCTGTTTCGAGAATGCACGGTATTTCCGCCGTCTCCAGCAGCTGGCCAACGCACGTTGTGTAAGTCCGAAACACCTGATAAGGAGACATAGATTAGAAAGCTGAAGATGCCTAGGTGTCCTTTGACCTGGTTTCAGAGTTACATCTTTGTGCGATGCGATCTGTATTAGCTTGACGCTGATATCGTCAGCAAATAACAGCCCTGGCCTATCTGATGGTCGAGGTTCGCGGAAGTGGGTTGCGGACCAACGAAGGGTGCAAGCGCTGTACTAAGAGGCTTCCAGATGAAGATTACAGCATTTCTGCGGGGCGTGACGGGGATTCAGCATACTTTCATTATATTGGCCAGCTAACTGGGATTTAATACTGCCTGAATAAAAGAGGTTGCAGTTTATTCTTCGTTTTTTATAGGTACTACTGGATTTGTATTTATAGGTGGTTGAAGATGGCGACAATATCTGTCCCTTGCACATTCTGTGAGGAAGTGTCATGTTGATGGAATCAGCTTGAGGGACATTCGAGTGTAAACTGCCCTAGTTCTCGAAGGTGACCTACAGCACTCACGTCGAATCGTCAGTGAAAGAAGGGTCATCGTTGTTTCTTTCATTCGCTTAAAGGTGCTGCTTACAAAATTCAATACACCGTAAATTCCGTTTTATGTAGTGTAAAACTCTCGCCTGATCTGGAAATAAACTAGGAGATGACTGAACAAAATCACATTGTAGAGGAACAACGTAAACTTTTGACACTCGTTAAAGCTAGAAATAAGTTAGAGCGTAAAAAAAAAGTGAAATAAAAAAGCGTCACTTCCTGCTAATTTCGAAGGTCCATGAAATCGCTGCTCCGCTATATTCCTTCGACGGCACGCAGCTCGCCAGTGTTGGTACCACGTTTCGTTTACTGAACACAAGGTGTGCTATAAGCGTCTATCGTGTACCTTTAGAATTACGCAATCAGTGATGTAAGTTCCGCGTTCGTATTATCTGCGGTAGTTGCAACATAGCGAAGTAATAGACAACTATACTTTCGTGTCCCAGAATACGTTGTCTAATCTATATAAGTATGCTCTTCGCAGTGGGGTCTGCTGCTGCTAGCGTCGAACGGAGTACGCGAAAAGGGAATTACAGTCTATCAGCACATTGCCTAAAACATTAGGCAGACTATGTACCTACTGTGCTCCCTGCATTGTGCGGATCTCATTATTCGGTTTTTCCGAGCATTTTTAAAAGCGCTTTAGTATATAGCTTCGTTATCTTTTGTGAACTTACGCGAGCTTCAACTCTTCTCGCATTTGTGGTATTTATTGTTGTTATTCGCAATTTTTGTTTCATGTTAAGTGAAACTGAGAAACCGGCACTGGCTGCTACATGACGCAATGAAATGTCTGTAACGTTTTCGGTCCCCTCCCACCACCTCTCCAGCACGTTTGTGTTCACAACACCGTTTTAGTGCGAGTGCCCGCACGAGCCGATGCCAACCCATGGTGATATTATACACATCATTAGTGACGGCGGCTGACCAATGGTCACGTCCGGCATCTTATTTTTTTCCAGTATGCGTTTTTCGTAAGAAATCACTCGAAGTAAAGTACAATTCGTGCCTTGAACTGAAAGCATGCCTGTCGCCACCCAGTTTTTACTTGGCAGCTAAAGTCATTTCTGTGTTATGTGTGTAGTGGCAAAGTCTGTTGGCTGTCAATTGAAATGAACGAAGGTTATTCCGTTTCTCTTTATAGTTGGATGGCTGTGCACGGGGAGACCGATGTAGAATGTCAAACACAACTCCGATAAGCCATTTCTTTATGTCATTAAAAAAAATATTCACAAGAAAGGCCGAAAATGTTATTTTAATGAAGACATTTATATCATGGGGGAGTACTTGAATATTAGTACAATGATTATTTCAGATGCAATAGCACGGAAATACAAGGGCAAAAACAAAACAAAACGAAACAAAACGCGACCATATAAACCATAAGCACCAACCTTCCACTGAAGTCTATCAGCGGAAGCTGTTGAAGCTGGCGTTTAAAGTAGGCACCCTGTGCATTTTCGCGTCGTTTTTTCCGCGCCACTGAGTGTGCAGTTAAAATATATGCCAACTATCTCAAACCTGAATAGTATTAAGTCTTGCTGTTGAGGCTATACGACGGACCGAAATAGGATCAGAACTTAGCGTTTGTTCACACGGCGTATTGACGGCAGATTCCTTTAAGCTTTATGTAGTAGTGAGCCCGAAATAAACATGTGTAGATTTCAAATAACCCTAAAGCTAGAGTCCTGGAGCCGAATTCAACTGAGTTTGCATCTGTCTGTGCTTTTAGAAATCATAGTTGCAATAGTAACGAGTGTTGGACAAAGAATAGTGGTGTATTATTTGTGGAATATTAATCTTGGACTACGTTTTTCAAAGAATACGTGTCTATATCTTATACATTCACGAATGAGCAAAAGGAGGCTGGTGCAAACCTCATGTGAGTGTGTATATTTTTCTCAACTTTACTTTGGACAGGTGTTCCCTTTCCCCGGTATTAAGATCTACATTGACAGACTTCGTCAGAGGAGCATGCAGTATTGTGTCGAAAGGAAAAGAAATAGTTCTCGTTGTCTCTCGGAAGACAACACCCTTCAAGGCATACTCGAAAACTTCTCTTTTCACTCTTCTTAAAATGTGCCAGGTCTCAGCCTGGTAGTCGCAGGAAGCTTATTTTCTGTTGAAAAATATATACGCAGCTTTGTTCTGGGCTTAATCGACAAAAAATAAAAAATAAAAATAAAGGAGAGACGCAGTACTGGGATTGATTTCTGGCAATCCTGGTAATATCATATGAATCCTGTTGACAAGAAGCCATTCCTGCCACTTTTATGCCCACTCGGAGATATGTTGTTCTGGTTGGAAAGATTGGACATTACTGTGACGCAGCATCCTGTGCCTCCGAGTCGTTGCTTTAAGCGGCTAAAGCAGAGAAGACGCCGATGCCGATAGGAAATTCCATCGGCTCAGTGAGTCACAAAGGACGGAGGAAAATAAATAGCGTGTTTGCTTAAAACCTCCGCTTTCGCTCAATCCCTCGGAGTGAGAGCATCATTGAAACCGGTTCCAAGTTGCGCGGAAAAAAAAAAAAAGGGACACCGCGCGTACTCCGCGCAACTGCGCGTCAACCAAGGTGCACGTATATACAGAAGCGTGGTGAAAGGTTCGAAAACCACGCGGAGTGGGAGAGAGTTTTACAGGAAAAGGCAAAAGAAAAAAAAATGAAGATGAGGCTGGAAAAGCAATAAAGCTTGATGAAGAAAGCAGCCGGCGAAACGAAAAACGCAGAGATAGGTACGCGCGCGCGCGCGTGTGTGTGTGCCACTTGCATTGAAATTACGAATCACGCACCCGACGTCTTGAGAACGTATAGGCTCTCAGCGGCATATACGCAGATTTTGCAAACGTTTGCAGCGTCGCCGTGAGATACTGATGCCAATCAGTGAAGGAAATCTTAATCCTTCAGGGTCTTTCTTTTTTTGCTTCGCAATAACAAAACTAATAAAAAAGAAAGTGCGCGCAATCCGAGCTCAACGTCTTTTGTCTACGCGTGTGCCACGTACGTAGCGACTCGCGGACATCCGACGCCAACGAGACGTGAAATGTAGAATCGCAATGTGAGAGCAAGTTCCAACAATAGAAGGGCGGAACGAAACGCCACCATGCGAACGACACTTCTCTGATGTCTTCAGTTTCTGACGTCTCCTTTTCAGGAGGATGCACAGATAGAAAAAGAACACGTGGTGTGAAGTTATGCAAGAAGACGCCGACGAAGCGAAATCTCCGCATTCGCCCGATATCTATCCGCCGCCGCGCTGTAGCAATTTTCCAATGTATCCGTTTTCAAGAGTATCGCTCGAATATGGGGAAAAGGCACGCACTTCTGAATCACCCCGTGCAACGCCGTTACCGCCGTGGACGAAGTTCGCGGAATCGTTCGCGTACGCTGTGCATGCGCCCGCGGCAGGGCAGTTTCGGTGCGGTTCCCTGTCGTTGAGAAACGGCGAATGGCCATTCCCTTATTTTATTTATCCAGCACGCTTTCTCACCAGCCAAAGCGCTACAGGCAAAAATATCGCAAATGAATCTCTCTGGTAACTTTCTCCTCGCCTCTCGCTTACAGCTCTCCGGGGGTATACACATATGTAGGTTGCGCGAGACGGCAAAGGCCGTCCGCTGTCAGCGCCGTGGCGCAGAGGGCCGCGCCGCGAGCCTAGATGGGAATCTCTGGGATACAACATCCGCGCATCGCCAATCCCGCCGGACTGTGCGCACGAGTCGGAGCTGCTGCCGCAGCTGCGGCAATGCCAAAGGGCACGTCGCAGAAGCGCCAGGAGGACGAGCCGCGCTTGGCTGTTTATTTTCGGGCGGGCCTCCCGCGACTGGCGCAGGACCCTTCAACGCGCGCTTCTCTTCTGTTTGCCGCCTCCTCACAGACAAACACGGACGTGCGGCCCAAGCAGACTACCCTCCTTTCCGCGCGCATTCCCTTCGTCTCGACGTGTCGCGTGTCGCTATGTCGCAGCGCATGCGCCAACGGCAGCCAGCACGCAGTATATCAATCTGGACTTTCGCGTTCGAATCAAATGGTCGCGGGAGGTTGTCAGTGAGTCTCTATCGCCGAGGATATTTGTCTCCGAGCTGAGAAAAGGTAAACAACGCGAGAATGAAGAGAAGATGAGAAGCGAATGGCGAGGACGCACAGAAGCAGCGATAAACATATCAAACTATCACTTGAACAGCACCCTGCGGCTGGCAGTGGACACGGAGTGTCTCATTTTAAACCGGAGTTCACCTGAGCACGTTTCGACGCTGACGGATAGAACGGTGCGAAATGCGCTTGATAGCGTTAAGAGAAGGAAAAAAAAAACGATGTCATATAGCCCTGAGGATAACCTAACTGCTTCGATAGAAAATAAGAAACCATGGGATTAGCCATAAACATATCTCATCAATTCGCTCACTTGAGTACGACGCTGTCTGCTTCAATTTTAAAATTTTTAAAGAAATTGGGGACTTGGCAGACTAATTTAAAAGAGATCTGCGCGCTGGTATAAGCAATAAAATCTGCGATAACCAGGGTATCATTACTGTAAATCGTAAAAGTCAACAGCGATTAGCAAGCTGGCTGACGGTGACCCCAAATGAGACTTTCAGCATCGGAAGGCGAACCTGAAACCAAGCGACAAAGTTATCCCTCTGCCCCTGATATTTCGTGCTCTGTTTCTTAATTAGATGGATGCGTGGGCACTTGTCGCACGCTCTGGCATTTATGCACGTACATTTGATAAACTGTTAAGCTATAGCAACGGAACATTTTATCTTCAGCTGTTCGCGTGGTGTGCACCAATACAGGTCGTTTATAGGCAAGTCAAACTAACTGACGTTTTATCGCTGCTGGCAAATTGGACCGTTGTATTTTTCTATCTAGGAACCCTTTAGTCACTATTTTTCTCTGTTTCAATTTGTAACCTTCCAGTATCGTACCCAGTGGCATACTGTTGCGGACTGCTGGAATAGCCGAGTACTTTAAGTGCCACATTGGGGGGCGCCCATGCACTCGGCACCTATATAGTATAGCTACCAGTTACGCTTGCGCATCTGGGTCCGTATTCATAAAAACGGTTTTATGCTAAAAATTTTCGCAAGAAAATATTTCAGCCAGTCCCGATTCGGGACATATTATTAGTGAAGTCGGCTAACCACTGGGAAAACGCACTTACGAGAGAGAAGTTTTGTGAATTCGGCCCCTGCTACACCGAACCTAAGATAGTTGTAACAGTAGCGAAAAAACCGACATTTCACGCCGGAAAGCCGACGTTCTTAGCATCGCTTGCGCAAGTTTATGGCCTGCTCATGGTCCTTCGAAGCTGCATATATGTATATACGGGCGCTTTGCGCCTCATTTCCCTTCGTTGGTTATACGTCCGTATATACGACACTTGCGGCGGTGTTCCCCAAGGGCGATCTGCGGCCGCATTCGAGGTCGCCGTTTCTCACGACGCCTTGAGGGCACCGTAATGAGGCGTAATCTCGTCACGGAAGCCTCGAAATGGCAGTGCGCGCAGTTCGCACAGAGCCTTTTCGTCTCGCCACCCCGCCGCTGATGAGCGATTAACAATTGGGCAATGTGTGGAGAAGAAAGGTCGCCATCAGGCACGCGTCATTTTCGTGGATTGCTGGGAAGAACGCTTGCGCGCACAGAGCTACTCCTCCCAAGCGTTGATTTGTATGGCGCCGTGCGCGGCTCTTAACATCGTAGTTAAATAAAGGAACAAAAAAAAAAAGGAGGGGGGGGGGGGGGGTTCGAGAAGAGAGGTGCTCTAGAGTTACACACACGTTGGTTGCAGGCACCGCGTGCCAATTCTTCAAATTCCTTCGAGCAAACTCTTTCAAGGTGCTGTAGATGTACTACATCTGCTCGTAAACTAAAACGAGGGTATTTTATAGGAGAAGGCAGCATCGCAGCACATACACAACGCGTGCGCGAGCGCACTGTCTAACGTTTCCGCCGTATTAGTTGGCGCTCGCAAGTGTAGGCGTGGGATCCCTGGTATGTCCCGACCGTCACGATTCCAAGCGTCCTCTCCTGAGCTCCGCGGCGCGGTAGGGTGTCGTCGGCTCGCGCGAATCGTGCCCAACCGTCGCAACTCAGTGCGCCCGCTCGAAAGCGCGCCGTTAATGCGTAACATGAGAAAAGTTTCAGGGTCGCCGCAATCATTGCTAATTAGGCGGACGACTCGCGCGTATTGCTATGCACGATGCGCCAGCGCGGCCACATTTAATGATGCCCGCGGCGCCAATAGGCGCGCTTTTGTTCGCACGATTACGCGTGCTAGGCACGAGGCTCCGCTGCACACGTGTATAATATACGGTCAGCCAAAGGACTCGCGATGTTATTGCGCAACAGAGAACGCTGATTAGTTGCGTCCTCCAGCATGAGAAGCCGAAGCAAGCTTCTGTCTCGCATTTTAATTTACCTTTTTTTTTTCTTGAGAATTACGAATACTAATAGACCTATAGCTGTCCCGCTGTTTGACCGCGGATGTCAAATTATTTATAATACGCTTCTCTGTCTACATTACCTGGACACCGCAAGAGCTGGCATATCTTAGTATGAGCATGCTAGCTACAACGTATGCATGCGAGAAAAGGAAATGTCTTCGGTTTTGTTTGATGAACCACCGTTCAGGAGAGCTTATGGATAAGATATACATATACATATAGTCGAGCCGCGGGAGCAGAGTTGTTTGTAAGGGCAAGAAAAGAAAATGAAAGGTCGTGCATTGCATTTTCTTGTAGCGGTATGAATTTTTTTCTTCTTTTCTTAAATAAACTGACAGCAGTCCTCAAACAACGTTGAGTGTGACGCCGGGAACATCTGCAGTTAGTCTGTTCAAATTGAATGCAGCAGCATGTTCATCCGCTAAAAGCGTTCTTCCACCACAACTCTTTCTTTTTTTTCTATCTAATAAAAGTATCTATGATATAGCCAACGCCAATTCTCGACATTGGCATATGATTAGAAAAGGCACCGACCAATTCGAATAATAATTCAAAAAATAATAACTAGGTCTATTCGCCAACTATTTCACTGCGCAGAGTAGGGGATTAACGGGGAGCCTGTTGCATATTTACTTTGGTTTCCACCGCAAAAGGGTCCATAAGCGCTACGACGACGGTGGCCTCCAGCTCGCTCCAGTTTTTTATCGCAGAGCTGTTATAGTCGAGGTTTGCCGTGTGTCGTAGATAGAAAATTATCATCACAAGCGGCACGCGCTCTCTTCATCCTCCTCTTCATCTTCCTTCCTCTTCTGCGTCGCTCCCGGAACACGTGCGCCGATTTGTCCGGCGTAGGATGCAATAACCCTTATGAGTGACAGAACCAGTACAGAGAGACAGAGACAAAGAAGAGAGAGTAAGAAAGATAGGAAGAAATTCTGGCGAAAGAATTTCTAGGCGAGGCGACGCTCGAACCCGCGTATCGACGTTCAGAAGTCGAGCGTTCGTACCACTCGGCCATCCAGGCACGCTAGCAGAGCATAGAATAGCCTTCTATAATATAGTATAGTATAGTATAGTATAGTATAGTATAGTATAGTATAGTATAGTATAGTATAGTATAGTATAGTATAGTATAGTATAGCAAGGGGTTGGGGAAAGGGAAGTGAGTGTGGGCAGGACAGATGCGAGGGTGAGGAGGAGGGAAAAGAGGATGGGAGAGTGAGGACAGGGAGATAGAGAAAGAAAGAGATAGAAAGAAAGAGAAAATTAGAAAGAAAGATAAACAGAAAAAGAGAGAAAGAAAAGAAAGACGGGGAGAAATATAGAAAGACAAAGAAAGAAACAGACACGGAGAGAAAGAGCTAGAAACTCACAAACGCAAAAAAAAGATAGAAAAAAAAAAAGAGAGCAAGAATAGCCACGTACAGTATAGTACAGACCAGGGGTCGGAAACCTTTTGAGGCGGAGGGCCAAATTGCATGAAGCAGACATGGCGGCGGGCCGCACGAGCAATCGAGGGGGGGGGAGGGGGGGGTGAAGGCAAAGAGAAAAAAAATAGGCGAATTGGAATTGACAACGATTTAAAAAACTGGAGTAGAAATCATGTTTATTTTCAGCACGCATGTCAGAGGGTTGCAATTCACAAACATAAATTGCAAGCAAAATGTCTATTTTAGGTCAGAGCTGCCATATTGGGGTTCTCATAGGGAGTGACGTAGGGAGGGGTGGGAGTTCTGAAGTCGTCCCGGGGGCCGCATAATACTACCACGCGGGCCGCATGCGGCCCGCGTGGCAGTATTAGAGAGAGGTGAGAGACCAGTGAGGTGACCACCAGCTCAGCTGTGACCCAACCTCGCGCGACTTAGGGCAAGCTGCGCATATTTTTTCTCTCTCTCCCTCTTTTTCCCTACTTATAAAAACAACTGTTTGTGCACGTCGCCATCCTCTCTCTTCTTTTATTGTACTTCTTTTTCCCCACTCGCTTTGTTTATCTCGTTCTAAATGCTTCACGCTAATCCTTCCTATTGACACGCGTCTCCCATCTACCTGTACGCGCCTGTCGCCGCATGGTGACAGCGTACATAAAACGGCGTGGCTCGAAGCGTTATAGGCGTGCAAGAAGAATAAAAGCGCCGTCCTGCGCGGACCGAGACTTTCTCGGCGCTTCTTAGGACGGCTCGCCCGTTCGTGGGCTACGCGAGGAGACGCGGACCTATTCCGGGCACCCCTAAATATATAAGAGGGCCCCGCGCCTTATACACAGCTGCGAGGGCACCTTTCGCGAGGGGCAAGTCGCGTCGTCTGGGAATTTTCGGGGTTAAACACGCGCACCCCAGCGGGCAGCCCCATCAGCCACCCGATATACGCCCTTTTACTTTCTATCCGACATTCCACCCTAAAAAAGAGTACAGAAATGTACAGCCCCGTGTTATTCGTTATGGCGAAGCGGATATAGGATACATTCCTGCGCATGCGTCAATTTCTGGTGGTAATAAAGTGCCACACGACTCTTCCGCCACCGTTTTAGTTGCTTCTTATCATCCCTACACGCAACCCATAGTGTGTGGCCCCGGCTTTAGCGGGCATAGTTTTCTACAATATTTACTAGAGGGAAGTCTGGCACTGCGATCGTTCAGCCATCATGGAAATGATTGGCAGTACATGGATTCGCCTAGTCGTTGTGCTTGCGGCTTCGAACGCACTTACGTCTTTGTTTATTTTTGTGTTTTGGCTTTTGTTTCGAATAAAAAAAAATGGCTCTTTGTGAACGTCGTTAGCTGATTTGAATGGATCAACTTAAAAGGGTCAAGGTGGTGAAGTAGGACTGCTGAACTGTTGCTTAACTTCGTCTTGCGACAAATCGAAGCAAGGCAGATCCGTGTAGTACTCATCATGCCAATGCTAGCTGAAGCGCCATGCGTTGTAGCTCCCATAGACAGCAGATACATCCATATTCCCCTCTGGTGTACTATTATCAAACTATATGGTAGCGGGGGGAGCAGCTTCACGCGGATGAATGGCATAAAAGAAAGAGGTGACAAGATTCGTCTCTTTTTTAGCGTGCTCTCCGTAATCTTAGATAAAGAAAAAACGAGAACTCTTGATACAGAATAACCCCTTTAAAAAACTTGGTTTGCAAGTATGAAAAGTTCTACCACAGCGAAGCAACAACGACATTACGCTGGCAAATAATAATAATAATAATAATAATAATAATAATAATAATAATAATAATAATAATAATAATAATAATAATAATAATAATAATAATTTAGAAGGAACGAGAAGACTTCACTTTGCACGGTACTCCAACGTGAGCACCGCGCACACGTCTCGAAACCTATACGTTAAGAGACGCGACACTGCGCACTATATGCGCATCGTGTGAACTGCGCTTTATCGTACGCATTTCACAAACGCAAGATAAGTGAAAAAAGACGCACACAGGCACGCACGCACACCAAGTCATCCGAAATTCAATCTCATCTTGCCTTAGAGATGATTGTTAAGATGTACCAAAAAAAAAAGAGAGAGAGAGAGAGATGCGGTACTGGCTCCGCATTATTAATCTGTCGCTCGCTTCACTGTATCTGGTGCCATATTTTATATCAGTTTTTTTTTTCCCCAGAATAAATTAATTCCCACGATCCGCCTCTTCGTACACGACGCTTACCCAGACGATATAACGGAGGCTCGGATTCGGGCGATTCATTCTTGAAGGGCAAGAAACAATGGCTTAAAGAAAGATGATCGTTACACAATGCGGGTCTCGTAAATTGTGAACATTCATCAAGCTTCACGTTCCGGCTTCTCGACTGTCATCGCCAGTACCGCCGAAGTCAATTTCCCGTGACACCCGATCCGCTAAAGACGTTCAATGTTTTTTTTTTTTTTTTTTTTTTTTTTTTTTTTTTTTTTTTTTTTAATACGAAGACGACATTATAGGAATATTCTTCGTTGATGTTGTTTCGTGGCGCAAACAAAAGCGCGAACCATGCAGCAACGTATATGTCGCGGAGCTCGCTTTACGAGAACGGTATGCGCTAATCACTCGCCGCCGACGTTATTCTAATGAGGCGCCAGATTGCTCCCTCGCTACTTGCCCATCGCCAAAACAGACGCTGTGCACGAAAGCAGCCCACGGGACAGCTGAGAAACGAGACAGCCAAGGTCGCTCAACACGGCTGATTAGTAACTGGATAGCGCCTGATGTCGAGAACATACATGCAGACTTCGAGCTCCGAGTGGTTTCCCCCGAGAATGTGCAGACCGATCGGTGAAAGTAACGATGGACCATGTACATGCTGTTCGGTTTGTAGCAAGTCGGAAGGTGTATAGCTTTGTGACACATGGATAATTAAATCAGGATACGCCGTTTTGCGCCATACCTCCTAATATAAGATGTCACCTTAAAAACATTTTTTTTTGAAACTTGCAGTTGGTAGCATGAGCATGCATGCCGGAAGGTACCGACTGTTTTCAACGCTGATGAGTAATGCACTAAGGCCCACTATAGTCGGTTATAAGCTAAGAAAAAATATAATATACAGGGTGCTTTAAAAAAAAATACAGATTTTTTATAAAAATATTATGACAGTCAGGCTCCTATCATTTTCGCACATGAAGTCTATGTCGAGGCGGAAATACTTTCCCAAAGCTACAATGACGTTGACACGACTAATTAACAAAAACTCGTCAATCAACTTGTTAATTATTGACTTGAGTGCCGTTGTTTATATTAGAAAGTTGCAGTCCGTCATAATTTGTGGCATACCCATTTTTTTACAAATCGCAAAAGTTGCACGTAGTTCGAGATATTCATCCCCGAATTTCAAAGTCGAAATTTCTCATTACGTAAGCAGCTATAGTTGTGTGAGTGACTCATATTATCGTTTTTTTTTCTTTTTTTGTCGGCGCAACACCAAGACAGCAGGTCCGCGCGGAAACACTGTTGCCGTAAATAGCCCGCGACACGCAACGCAGCTATGCGACAGGCCTTGCAACGTACAGTACAAACAACGTCGTCGCACGGATGCTTGCGTGCATTGTTGGAATGTTCGGGGAAGTCAGCCTGACGACGACACCGACAGGCGCACGCTGATACATAGGGCCCACGTCACCATCCTCCAGGCGGAGATACTTAAAGAAAAAAATGTGTTGCGCAAACGTCGCGAAAGAGTGGTGCACGGTGTGACTCACTCCGGTCTTCTGCATAGGAACTTGATGGCAAGTACAATCCCCACACTCAGCGGACGCAGGCACCCGGAACACTTGCAGATACATGTATTATTCAGTGTGTCGTACGAGTCAGTAATAAGGAAAACTGTGGACTCGATATTATCAGAAACCTACACGAAAGCAACAGGGTCCGTACTCACAAAAAAAAAAAAAAACGTCTTACGCTATAAAAATGTTCTTAACAGAAACGTTCAGCCAATCCTGATGCGGGACATATCATTAGCAAAAGCGAAACTAGATGGCCAATGACAAATAGCACTTACGAAAGCCTTTTTCAATTTGGTCCCAGATAGTGATGCACCTCATCCCACCCACCCCCTCCCTCGATGAAAAAATCATTTCAAACATATCAGTTTCTAAACTTTCGAAGCAACTATACAAAATAGCTACAGCAGTGGCAGTATCATTATTTTTCATAGAGGAAAGGCAACTAAAAGAGAAAATACAACACTGACGAATCCATAACCGCAGCCTTTAGGTGGCATTGCACCGGTTTTAAGTTTATCAAGTGACGGTGTTCACTTCGGGGCAAGCGCGTCTACTACGGTATGTTCATCGTTTCCTCGCTTTTACGTTTTAAAAAAGACACTCGAAACTAAGCGAAACTCCCTAGTATCAGTTTCAATACGAGTTATATTGTCCTGAAAAAAGACGACGTTTTTCTGTTTGACAAAGAAATTAGGTTCAGTTATTGTTGGGGCAATCTAATCTTCGATTCATCTGGCTGTTTTATGCCTCGCCAAACAAGGTAATATTATTTTAGCTTATTTTTCGCGAGCAACTCATACATGCACGGGTTTCTAATTAATCTCTCTAGCAAAAAAGAAACAAAGAAAGATGCGCGCCTGACTGCCGATAATCAATAAGTTTGAACTTATATGCAAATGTCGTACAAAATTACCGACGTAGAAAGACCATCCCTCACTGCTTGTGAAGGTCCACCTCAGATTTATACGGCAAGGTAGCAAGGAAAAAGAAAAATACACTTTTGGGTTACATGTTTGCTGTGGGGGGTGAGGGTGAGAAGCAGGAAAGAGAAGTCTTGTTTTTGACCGTTGAGACGGTGTTGTGCGCGGTGTCAATGCTCTCGCGCATATGGCCTCTTTTCAACGTATAGCGGACATGACGACGAACAATATCTCACTCTTGATGCCACAGAGTGCTTTAAACGATCATGGTGGCGCCATTTTTATTTCTTATTACGCGTCAGCGACGATCGAGCGTACAAAGTATAACCGCAGGAACGCAACAAAACGCCACGTACACGCAGTGAGACGAGAACCAAATGCAAGAAGCCTTGCGGAGTCGTGCGCGTTACCATCCGGCATCTTGTTCCTTGCGGTGGCGATACGGCGACCGCCGCCACGTCCGTAGGAAATGAGACAGCGCGCGAGCGAAGCGGAAACGCGCCCAGAATGCTTATACTATGCACGCCGGCTCGCGTATATACGTGCCCGGGCAAACGGTATACACAGCGTCCACCGCGTCGTACGCGTGTAATGGTCTCTTCACGAGCGACAACAACTCACCGCCACGAGGAAACAATCCCTCACTGTAAGAGAGAGAGAGAGATACACATATACACAGACGATGCGTCCGTGCATGCATTCGGGAGCTGTACTGCAGGAATGTGAATCACTCCGTAGGAGCCCGAACGAATAAAATAACAGGGCGGAACGAAAGAAAACGAAACAATGCAAAACGAGGAAGCAACCAGCTACTGCGAGGCACGTCGTCGTCTCGCCTTTCAGATGCGACGGGAAGATCGGCGTTCGGAAAAACACGCGGTGGTAAGCGATAGCAGTGAGGACGTTTAGTCGCGGGCGCTGTCACGGTCTCTGCAGCGCGGCATTACACGAAACGGGCTTGATCCGAGGGATTTGCTTCTCCGGAGGATTCAGCCATCGCTCTCGCCAGGCGGAACGGGAAACGACGCGTGGCAGCCGCACGCAGGATATCCTCTGGAAATAAAATAAGAAATTGAAAGGAAGGACGCACCTGGCCGTTCGCAGCAACATAGCTAATAAATATAGAAAGGTTGCGAGTATCTCCCTTCTTGAGTTTCTCATTCAGTTTTGGCTCAGAGTAGAAAAATAAACAAGGGAAAGCTAAAAGAAATTTTTACCTCGTGAATTAAACTGAGTGAAATATGAAGCAAGCTTACGATTTGGCAAAGTAATGCAGGAGGGCAAACTGAGAGATCTACAGGCTGTGTCGGCTAACTTTTCTAGCCAAATGTTTTTTTTTTTGTTTTTTTTTTGTATTTTATTATTCATTTACAGGATGATCGCGCAAAAAATTTCTTCGTGGAGGAAAAGGTCTGATAACACAATTACGTATATAGGTCGAATAACCTTTTACTGCGTGAGTTTTAGTTATTTTCTTTAATTTAGGTATCGCTGGCTCGTACACCTACGTACAAGTGCGCCACATTACTATACGAATTCCTCCTCCTTCCTTCGCTCTAATCTTGCAGAAACGTGCGCGGCGACGGCCATGCAAGCTTGCACGAATTTTCAAAAATGATTATATTGTTGGTCGTATAAACGCGCTGAAACTCAAAATCGACTTTTGTCCGCACGTCATACTTAAGGTCGTGACGGGCAATAAAAGGTCATTATAAGCGCCACTGTTGTGCACATGTGCTTATTGGTTTAGCGCTTTGCCTGCGAGGTGTCGGTAACGTATTAAGTGAACGCTGAATACGTGTCATAAGAAAAAAAAAACCTTACTAATTTTCTTGATATGCGATGTTGCTGGGCCGTGCTTTACGGGACGGCGCCTTGTTTCCTGTTCAATGGCATATGCTCGAGGTACTTTAGTCTCGACGCAGATTTCATGTACGAAGACGACAGGTGTGTTATTGTCATAGCATTTCTATGAAACATCTGTATTGTCTTAAAAAAATTCATCCAATGTTTCTTGTTGTTGCGATTCATTGAAATAAGTTGTTCTACAGCGTCTGCTTGGGTTGACACAGTCGGGTTATACCGTTGCGGGTGTGCCGGGTGGCACCGTCAGCGAACTAATTCATTAGTAACTGTGCACTAGTTAACCGGCAGCCAGTGAAAAGCGGCATTATGTATCTTACCGAGAGCACGAAGGCTAGCAGTGCCGAATCTCGGGCTCCAACTCGTTGAAAGTGCCATGGCGGCTTGACAGCACGCACTGAATGGCTTGCTTATACAAGATGGCTTGAGGTCGGCTTAAAGACTTTCAGTATCCACGGCGACTCCTGCATGTTAGGCTTTCTTTCAGGCGCGAAAGCCGGAAAACTCATTCACCGTTTGTGTCGTCATGTAGGAGACTGCGAATTCGGCGTGGTATGTTGTGGCTGTAGTACTTTGAGTTTTCATACATTTCCAATATTGGTCGTTGGTTTGCGCGAAACTAAGCCCTGCTATACACTGTTGAGAACTGACACACGAATAGATGATTGTAATGAATGAATAAAAGAAAAGTTTGACAGATAGCTCAATCATTATTAACTAAGATGGAATGAAGATGATGTTGCATTTTCTGACCTTTTTGAAGTCTCGACTGCAACGCCATATCTTTCTTTCTTTTCCTATTTTCTTTTTTTATTTTTTGAAGTTTTATTTTTGTTTGTTTACTTCTGTTGCTTCCATTGGTATTTATTTTGGTGAAAAAAATATTGGACATTTGCCCCATCGCAGAATGTGCGTGCGCTAAGAAGACACTACCTTCAAGAAAATCTGTATAAAAACTGGCCGCTGCTAAAGACTAACAGAGCCTAGAGGATAAAAACGCCTGGGTAGCTTGAAAACAAGAGTGCAAACTCGATGAAGATCAGTACGCAGTTACGATACTCTTGCAATGAAGTTAAACTACTCTGCTTCAATACCAGCGCATAAAACTCAGTTTTTTTTTTAAATATCTGGTAAGGTTAAGCAATCTACAAGCTGGGCCTTTCCTGGTAGTGAAATAAGTGGTGGACGCTATCTCAGAAACGCAAAGCGAAAAGGAATGTAACGACATCATACCATCGCCTCTGGAGCACATGCTTAGGCAACTGAATATAAATGTAGAGAGTGAAGTGCAAATAGAGCTTGGGAGGGCTCGTATGTGCAATTACGGTTTGCTCCAAAGAAAGAAACTACGTGCAGCCTTTACATAAGCTAAGCAATGATATCATGAGATGTCCTACTTGATACAAAATGACACAGAGGGAGTGTATAGTAAGCTACAATTGCACGCTTGACCACGAAACCTCTCGTGCGCGAATCTGTGTCGTTCAAAACAACTTTGTTATCGAAGAGCACGGTTCTGAAATGCGCTAAAGGAAGGCTTGTCTGAATACCGAGCATCAGTGAAGCGGTGTGGAGCGGAAGCCGGGATCTTAAAAAAAAAATCCTGTGCACTGCCTACGAGAAACACTTCGCAGGCACTTCTATCAAGTAGTTGACTCGAAGGAAGGCATACGGGCGATGCGAGATTCCGTACTGTTTTCCCTTCATAATATATGGGAAGAAGGCATTAACTACAGGTGCCCTTATAGAAAGAGGCACGAGGTCATAATGCTACACAGATTGTTGGCGGGCCAGTTGGTACATACTGAGCGAGAAACAGCTCAAAAACTGTGCACCAAGAAGCACGCGAAGCTGTTTGTTGCGTGTAAGGGTGAGGTGGTGTATGAGATCCCGTTGTATTGCGGATGCTCGTACGTAGGACAGACGGGGCGTTGCCTCACTGATCGCCTACGTGAACACGCGTGTGACGTCCGAAATTCTACCGGCAGCACCTTAGCCGCGCATGTTGCTGACTGCGCATGCCGACCTTCATTAGAAGAGTGCAAAGTGATAATCCGGTATGCAGACAGGCGGAGAAGAGAGCTTCGGGAAGCCTTCGAAATTCACAAAAGAAAACAAGAGCGTGTCAGCTCTCCGTCCGTTACCCTTTCACAAAAAGAATTCTGTTTTCCCGAGAGTTGAGTGCAGGTATACGGGTGAAGAACCTGAGAGTGGGGGCGTTTCGCATTGATGGTGCTGTTACGTCACATATGTCTCCTTTTTCTTCACCTTTTCTTTCTCTGATTTTTCACTTTTTCACTTCTCTTTTTTCAAGTCTCGTGACAATAAACTCAGTTGTTAGTCAGCGCTGTGTCCGTGTGCTTCGTGTATCTTTTTGTCCCGTCTAGGCGCGCTGTTTCTCGCTCAGTCATAATGCTCTTGAGCACATTCATTAAACTATACATGCATTTGCATAGGTAGTGCGTATTTGCATAGGTAGTGCGTGTCCTCCTATCCTCACTTGACGCTCAACAGGCAAGGAGACCGCTCTCGAGACCGACGCAAACACCTTCACATGTCTTAACATTGACGTCGGAGTAGAATACATGTTACCCTCACTCTCTGAAGTGAATTCGGTGTTCATTTACAGGGCGCGGAAGATGCAGACCACGTCCTCTTCCGAGTTTCACCGTGTCATAAAGTAACCTTTCTTTAGGGCAGAAATGAAGCGTGTGTGTACGTTCGGCTCAGTAATTAAGCAGTCACCATGTTCCCCCCAAGGACGTATACCCTGAACGACGTCAAGAAGCATGCTCCACCACATCGTAATGTTCATTCAGCGGACGTTGACCTGACTTAGTTAGAAAAGTGAGGGAGAGAGAGGGAGAAAGAGAGATCGCCCAGGCGGGCCAAGAGCTGGAATAATGTCCGCGTGGTCGTGTGGTGAACGAGCGGCTATTCGTTAGTTATCCCAATAGGATGCAGGCGGTTCCTTTTTGCGCACAATGCAAACACGCCGTGTGTGCCTGCGCCTTTTTTTTACAAGTGATTATGTGGCTTTAGGTGGCCTGACCGTAAACCGTTTATCTTTATTCCGCCGTCAGCCTCGGCATCGACTTCATGGGCTACAGTTGATTTAATCCAGATAAATCTTTCAGGAAAGTGAAACAAACAAACAAACAAACAAACAAACAAACAAACAAACAAACAAACAAACAAACAAACAAACAAACAAACAAACAAACAAACAAACAAACAAACAAACAAACAAACAAACAAACAAACAAACAAACGAACGAACGAACGAACGAACGAACGAACGAACGAACGAACGAACGAACGAACGAACGAACGAACGAACGAACGAACGAACGAACGAACGAACGAACGAACGAACGAACGAACGAACGAACGAACGAACGAACGAACGAACGAACGAACGAACGAACGAACGAACGAACGAACAAACAAACAAACAAACAAACAAACAAACACGTAAATGTTTTCCCGCCAACTCTGTTTAGTAAGCGATCCCGGCCGCGGCGGTCGCATTTCGATGGAGGCGAAATGGTAGAGGCCCGTGTACTGTGCGTTGTCAGTGCACGTTAAAGAACAACAGATGGTAAATATTTCCGGAGCCCTCCACTACGGCGTCTCTCATAAGCATATCGTGGTTTTTGGACGTAAAACCCCAGATATTATTATTATTATCTGTTTAGTCAAGGAGACCACGGTGATAATAAAATTACTACGTTAAGCATACCTCCGACTCAGTATAGCAGCACACAGTACGAAGAAAATTGCAGTTTTGTTCCACCTGCGATGAACCATGCGTCGCTATATGCATATGTGCGAGTGCTCGTGGCCTTGCTTGCTATACGGGCTGCCTGCGGAACGAGAGGAAAATTCACAGGTGGCCGGCGCGGCGGGTTGAATGAGACCGAAGCCGAGAGAAAAAAAGGAGAGAGAGTCGAAGGAAATCGTACTTACCACGCCTACACGACGCACGTGCGCGCGCCGCGAGCGTGGTACGCGGCTGAAAACGTTTATTTTTCGAGCGCGGGCTCCCAGTATTGCGATTTTAAATTAACACATTATGGCGTCGCTGGTGCGCGGGACGGAGCGAGGCCGTGCCACGCGGTAAGGAGCCGCCGCAATATCGCGCGCTCGGATTGAGCCGCGCGAGCTGTCGAACGCACGCCGAAAAGGCCGCGACCTCCCGCTGTTGGGCTGTGAATGACGCCGCGGTGCAGCCAAGGCCGTCATGCAAATGAAGGCGCTGATAGGATGACGCTCGACTCGATGACGCGCTCCGCTTCTTCGTCGCGCTGTCTGGGGCGAAGTGCGCGTCTCGTATATTGTCCTGGTGCCTGGATGTAGCGTGCACTGTGTGCGGTGTTAAAGGCACAGTGAGCCATCCGCAAAGATCAACATGGAAGGTGGCGACACGGTAAGTTATCTGTACGAACATTCCCGTTTGCTAGGCTGCAGTGTCTTGTCGTTGCGGCGCGCTCCAAATATAGTGTCAAGCTTTCGGGTACCACGCTCTATGTATTCGAGTTCAAAATTTTGTATCTTTTTCTGATTACGGGGAGCTTCACATCGGCTTACAATTTGTTTGGACTCTTTGGTCATCACTGTTGCTGCTGATTGCAATTTATTTTATTAACAGGTGCAACGTTCTAGAGCAAGCCTCAGCTAACTTTAGGCAGCAGTTATAGCTTCACACCCTGCCACACAGACGCAAACCCGCACACACTTACTCCTTGCAGACTCCTAAGTTTCTTATAGCCTTTGCCAAAGTGCAAGGCTTCTGGCTGTGAAGCCGATGGAAGTAATAGAACTTCCATTTTTAGACGCGCTCTCTAAATTAAAACTGGCAGACTGGAAAAAAGACGAATCCCATTCTCAACTTTCTCAGCTCACTGTTGGACTTTTTTCGACAGATGAAGCCGTCTTAATTAGGTTCACCGAAATTGTCCTGATTAGAAGACGGGAGCTCGTGGAAAAGCGTAGGCGCCTTTGCCGAAGCTAACCCGACGGGGGTCAGCGCACCTATACGTAGTTCCTGAAGCGGCCACTGCGCACATTCCGTCTTGTGGCGGAAAAGATTGTGCTGTCGTGTGCGTGACACCATGAAACTTCGGAGGTGATTAAAGGCTGGCAAAACTGGGTACACTTAGCAAGAACCCAAAGAAGGAACACAGTCCGGTACGTAGGAAACCCAATCAATCAAAGGGCCAATGATTTCACTCATTGTTGGATGCTTTAATAAAAGTTTTTACTTACGTGAGCGAAGTATATGTACGAAATCGTACGCTTCTTACTCTGTGCAAGTAAAAGTGCGCAAATATTTGGTCGTTGAGCGTGTGCTTCTTCTCGTCTACGGGTTATAGCTACGGTCGCTTGAGTACATGTACTTCAGCATCGCTATGAAGGCTGGAAGGCACGCGGACTGTCTTATGCGTTATTGTTCCGCGCAAATGACGTTGTGCGACTGAAAACGCGCACCGCACGCATTGCGCGCACACCGTTGTTTCGCGAACTGTATCATAAAACCCACGCACGACATCACCGCACGACACAGGGGCTGAAGCCAAGTTTCCATAGCCTTCCATTGTATGATTCCCATGGACATATATCCTTTAGCTATTCTTTTGATTCTGTAAGGCGAATTGATTTCTTAGTTAGTGTTTTCCCAGGCGCTGCAAGAATGATAAGGCGAGCTATATAGGTGGTCTACGTTCATCGGTGGTGCTCGTTTAAAGATCGAGAGAGATACTAAATACTAAGGTAAGACAGGACAAAGCACGTACGCGCGTCGCAAACACGCATTTTGTTCCACGATAGCAAGCATGAAAGACAGCGCATACCTCGGGATGACTATTCCCGTGCGCTCCGATTCGTCAGTCTATGTTGTGTTTTGCCATCTGCGTAGACAATGCTGGTTGGCGTTCTCAAACGTTCGCGTCGTGCTCGTCTTCAGAATATATCTGCCCTGTACCTTTCTCTGCATTTCAATTCTCGTTCCCCGGATGTTTTGCTCATAAGTCGCTGCGAAGCCGACCACGCATTCAGTTTGCCGGGGCACGCGAGGCAACCTCCTTTCTACAGCAAGCATAACAAGGCTTCAGGAGGATGGACTGTCGGACGAGTTGGTAATTCGTCAGGAGGTGGTGATGCGCGAATAGGACACTAGCTAACTCAAGAAGTTCGCGCTGCGTTCGTGCATACTTCTTTCACGCGTTAGCGTCCTCTTCGCGCATCACCACTTCATAACAAGAGAGCCGACCGACGAGAAGAAACTTTGTCAATTCGAACATATAAAGGGAAAACAAAGAATAACACACGTCAGGATTTTCGAATGGGTGATTGAGACTTAGCCTTGAGCACGTAAAAAATGCAGCTTGGAGGTGAAGCTGCTATAGAAATCTTTCATACGCCCGAAACCGTGCGGCACGCAGCGATCGCGAGCAAGGTGTTGCGCAACGTCCCCATCACGGTCACAGGCGCGCGGGCGTGCGTGCTCCGTATGCACAAGCCCCCGGTGGACCACCGGCAGAGCCTGGGAGAGTACGCCGACACCAATTAGCTTGGCCATCTGGGTCGCTCAAGTCGTGCAAATCACTTCATTAGTCGAACAGCCTGCGCGCACTCCATCTCTTTTTTCCTTCTATATATCTATTATATCGCACAGCGAGAAGCTTGGAGCAAAGAGAAAAAGAAAAGAAGGATTTGTGGAGGACACAGAAGACGAAAGCCTCACTCCCCGCAAGGGCTAGCTGCTTCCTGAACCGCCGGTAGGAGTTGCCGGTATAGAGGACGATGTAAACGAGCCGTGATCATTTGTTACTCATTGATGCTTGCTCAAGCGTTCTGGTTCGTTCGCTCATCGTTTATGGTTTCTGGTAGCAGTGAACATGTGCTGTTACTGTCAACGCAGTTGGCTGCCCACACTTGCTCCACAGAGTAAAACGATAGGTGTTCTCGGGGGATAAATTCTGTCATAGGAGGTATATCAGTGGATGAGTACGTATAAATAAAGTAAGCAGATAAAAAACATGAGTTATCTGGAAAGAGATAATGACGGAGAGAGAGAGAGAGAGAGAATGAGAGAGTTATGAAAGAAATCAATTTCCTTCCCGCATGAACTACACATGTACAAAACTTCCGTTAGAGATTTTCTTTATGTATTTCTTTATTTTTAGTTCGTCTGAGCGTACTGCGCTGCCTCATTAATGCTCTACTGCTTCGAATCTTGTCGTCCTGACAAGGACCTTAGTTGCCACGAATGTTTGTGATGATAGTGACAAGGGAACGCTACAGGGAGTAGCGCTAATATACGGGCCGGCAGTTTAACTTCCAACACAACCTGGGGCGCAGACCTACTTCCTTTTGTTCGCCCTTGTACAATGCTAACTCGTGGTACATTAAGATGAGTTCCAACTGCTGTGAGTTAATAAGGAACTACTCCTTGTTTTCGCAAGGTTCGAGGATGATGGGCATAACGACCATGCGAAACACCGTGCCCGTACAATGGGTTCTTTTTTGCTATTATTTACATAATTATTAAGCGTCAAATCGATTTGGTCTAAGGGTAGTTGGATAGAAGAGGGTGTGAATGCGAACGATATCGGTGCGCACTTGAAAAGCTGACCAGCATTTTTCACAATGGGCGCGACAAAACAAAGAAGTAGGCGGCCCAGCAGTGAGGACAATCAACCCTCGGGGAACAAAGAAAGCCGAACTATCGCCACTCAAGGCCAGCCGCCTGTAACGCACGAGGCGCGCATATACTTCGGCGCCAAGCTGTGGCACACGGCGTTCTCGTAACTAGGGCGCCACACGCACGTATATACTCTGATCACCGTGGCCGCGCACTGGGTTGGAGGGGAGGGTCGCACGCCGGGACTTTCTTTATTCTACCGAACACGCTGCTGCCGCTAAAGGCAGGAGTTGCACGTAAGTGAGTATACAGGCTGATGGCGTCATTCATCTTCCAATTAACACGTCCGTGCCGAAGCCTACGTGGTCCAGTGCGGCCGCCGACACCGCGCGCGTCGCGAGAAACGCGCTTTGCTATCGGTTCGAATCAGCGCCGTTCTGCGTGGCGCCGGCCGGCCGCCCTAAGTCGCGGCATTGCAGCTGGCGGCCAACCGGTCTCAATGCGAGAAAAACGCGCCGCAGGAAGGGTTACAGTGTGCGCATACCCGCAGTTACTATGACCGAGAAAAAGGCGACTGTTTCCACCCATGTTACGCAACCGCCCCCGACACATTTCGAGGTTTGTACGAACGTGTAACCACGGCAAAGTGACAAATAACCGCTTCTGGAAAACATGTTGCAAAGGCGTGAGTGGATTCAAGTGCTCGGGAGACAGTTGCGGTAGCGTGATTTATTTCTGTGTTATAGTCTTTCACTGTTTCCTTTCTCCGGTTCTTTATTGTCGAGCCGCTGAACCACCCACAACTGAGGCAGGACGATGCATATGCTTACGAGAACGGAAAGCTGGGCTAGTTTGTAAGAACGCACGTTAAAATAGGTAGTGCAAAAGAACAACGACACAAGCGAGGACCATGTACTTACACGAATAGCGCTCGTCTCGTGTATGTACTACATGTTCCTCGCTTGGGTCGTTGTTCTTTTGCGCTACCTGCTTTAACGATGCATATCAATGGTCATGCAGTGCTTTCGACGTCAAAGCGGCGAGCCACGTTTACTCTCGCAGTTGGGTTTATTCTTTCAACACTTTTTGCAAATGTTACTTCATGTTACATCGTGTTTTGTTACAAACGACATATGTGCGGTTACGCACACATTCAACGTTGCTCATTAAAGACCACTGCCCTGTTTTATAGCTTCGAACACAGTGCGCAGTTAATCCTCCGCAAACGAGACACGGAAAAAACTATAATACAGCCGACACCCGTCTGCTGGATGATGTCATGTGGTACTAACTAGCGAAATTCACTGCCATCTTCCTCCAGCAGCAAGCGGGATCGTCGAACGGCATTGCAAACCATTAAAGTTGTAGCGGGGATCCTTGCAACGAGATTTCATATTCACGAATATCCAAACAACTACTCTTACATTGAGCCTGAAGCTATTCGAAGGCATGGAGTGCGCGTTGCTGCATATATTATAAGTGCGCTGATTTTTGTTCATAGGATAGGATTTGTTCACATCTTAAACAAATTATGGTTGCTCCTGAACGTTTGCCAGACGTGTGTGGAATGGCTTCGCATAATTAAGTGCCTTGCCTTAAGCTTTTTCTTTATTAAGACTGTTTCCGTGAACTCGTTATGTTAACGAGGTCAACGCTACTTACAGTTAAGATGAGCTAGCTAGCCATGCTTGATCACGATGAAAATTCAAGCGCGTTGGCAACGTCGGAGCCTTCTGTTGATGTTTTTGCAATATTTATAATTAGCGTTCAATTTTATTACGGTACTCGCAGGTCGTAGCCGGACCGTTATACCGTTCGATGCTCTATGTACAAAACACACACACAAAAAAAAAAAAGAAAAGAAAAGAAGAAAAAAGGAGGCAATTAATTCTGAAGGCACTGACTGCACCCTCTGTACTATATAACGACCTATATGTATTGCAAATCAGTTCTGCGGGACCCCGCCAGGTGGAGGAAAGGATATGGAAGGGAAAATTGAAAGCCACCCGTTTGAGAATATACCACCCGTTGGTAGCTTTGAGCTACAAACTCGTAGTTGTCAAGATTTCCTTTCAAAACTATGTACTACCTAGGGTGATATAATTGTTGAATTAGGTTTGCTTTCTTTTTAGGGAACAATTATCTCTATGCTATACAGCGGTCGGAAGGTCCAAACAAGACGCGATGGGGGTCTAGGTAATGATGCATTGTTTTTTTTTAAAGAGCGGAGCTCTTAAAGCTTGTCGTGGCGCCGGGTAGTGCGAACAAGAATTATCATCATTATGAACCGGCGTGCGCTCGCTTCGTCATTTTCAACTTCTGCTGCACCCCCACAACACGTGCGCCGATTTGTCCGGCGTGCAATATAATAAGCATGATGGCGTGTCGATTACGTGACTAAAAATCACGGAACATCTCGTAACAGCTAGTCATGGGACTGAAATCACGTAACATCACGTAACAACTAGTCACGCGACTAAAGACCACGTAACATCAGCTAATAACTAGTCACGTGGCAGAAATCACGAACATCACGTAGTAGGTAATACTAACTAGTCCCGTGCCTAAAATCACGTATCAATTAGTCACGTGCATAAAAGTCACTCAAAATCGCGTAATAGGTAGTCACGTGCCATGTTCCCGCCAAAAACGACGTAACAGCTCGTCACGTGACTGAAACCGCCGCATAACGTAACAGGTAGCCACGTGGTATGTCCAGCCAAGTCTAGCCATACTTAGAAGTTCTAGCAAAAGCTTAGCATCTTTAGCAAAAGCTTGGTCTTACTAGCAAAACTTAGCTAGGTCCGAACACTAGCTCCGCTGATGATTCCAGCCCATGCGCCACTATTGCAAGCTGCGCACTTTTTTTTTTTTAGTTTTAACAAGGAGGATGAGAAGGAGAAAATAGCAAGAAAGTATGGCTGCCAGGCGAGCTTCTTAGGGAAGCTGTTATCAAAGGTCCGATCTCCATATGAAGTTGCAATGCTAACAAGCTAACAGAAAGAGTCATTAAAGTTATGTGACTTTTCTCGCTAAAACCACCGATCTATTAAGAAAACTAACTTTGAAAAAAAAATTTTTTTTTCGGTTGTCTTCGTAACTAACGCGGGTCTTTAAGGCCGAACATTAGCCGCATCTCAAGAAAGCTTTAAACAATAAAGAAGAAAGGCCAATGAAGGCGAGTTCTCAGAGAAGAGACTCGGCCCGTCGATCGTGAGGTGTCACGCGCTCTGTTGAAACGCATCGTGCTTGACTCAGTCAGACAGGGCCGTCAATTGTGAGGCGGGCGCGATTCGCCTCGCGCGTTAACGACGGCGTGATGCATGGGTCACACCTGGCTGGCAACCTTGGACTTGCAAAGAGCCGCATTACACGCATGGGCGGATTTCAGCAGCGGCCGCGGCGACCACCCGCGCGTCCGCACCGGCTTCTGCAGCGCTGCGGCACCGGAAGAGAATCATGAAAGGGAATTTCTAATCACTGTCGTACGCTCCGTTAAGGAAGGGAAGAACGAAGAAGAAAAAAAGCAACACAACGAATATGTTTCCACTAGCACAGTCTGTGTCACGCGCAGGCGCACCAGCAAATAATGACACACTGATACGCAAGCACAAAGCCGTATACGTACACACATATTCCAAATAAATACCCACTCACGACTGCTTTTAGTTATACTTGCGTGTTGAATGCGTGGTTGCATCTTTGGGGTTGGCATATATAAGAGTTTTTTTTGTTTTTTTATCAGCCGTTCTTAGTGCCTCTAGGTACCGCTGGCCAATTATCTACCCTGATTTAACGGTGAATTAGGAAAAGCGGGGATTAGAAAAAAAGTGGAATAGCATCAATCATGTTATTTATTTATTTATTATTATTTTTTTTTTTGCCAGTTTACGCAGCCAACGGAGCAGTAGGCTCCGACGGAGCAGAAAGGCTCTATAGACTGTTTGGTCTTTACGGTTTAGATATACGTGAATCACTCATGATACACTTTTAACAGATAAGCGCTGTTACAGTCATAACTTATTAAAGTTATTTCAAATGGGACCCAAGGAGCCGAGTTCACAAAGTTTTTGTTCGTAAGTTGTCTTCGCCTTTGGCCAGTTACCTTAGTTAATGATGTGCCCAACATCACGAAAGGCTGAAGTTTTCTCTTACGAACGTTTCAAAGCGTTAAGATGTTCTTCTGAATACGGGCCCTGATTCCTCGGAACACCATGAAACATTCCGTCCGCCCGTCCGACTCTCTCTGTGCGCGCGTGTGTATGTGTATATGTGTGTGTGTGCGCGCGTGTGCGTGTGTGAGTATGTGTGTATGTGCGTGTGCGTGTGTATGTGAGTGTGTGTACGCGCGTGTGCGTATGTGTGTGTGTATGTGTGTGTGCGTGCGTGTGTGCGTGTGCGCGTGCGTGCGTGTGTGCGCGTGTGTGTGTGTGCGTGTGCGTGTGTGTTCTTGATAATAAACTGTTCTTGATATGATGTTGACTGTGAGAGCATGCTACTGTCGCAGTAAATTTGTTTTGAACCTGAACAATCTCCAAAGCCTGCTGAATTTTTTTTATTACGTTCAAATGCCGTTGGTCTTGTATTCGTGCACTTTAACAACGAAGCAGTTATTTTCGCAAGGAAAATCAACATGGTCACGAAGAAAAGATTGGCGCAAAAAAAAAAACACCACGGCCCTCTTACGATTATCATTGATTCGTATATTAAAGACGAAATAAAAAATATCGGTAATTTATTTATTCATTACGTTAACTGATAGTTAGCAACTCTCATCACGTGCTTCTGCAAACATTTTTTCTCAAATAAAAAAAAAAAAAGGTCCACGCACTGATAGATATCAGTGTAGGTCTAAAGAATGCCACCATCGAACAAGAATTCACTGCCCACTGTCTTGCCAACGTCCGCGTACTGTCTTTCAGAGTGCTGTTATAAATAAATAAATTATGCCGTTTCACATGCCAGAGCCACAATCTTATAAAGGAGTAAACTGTAGTTTAGGATTCCACAAGGATGATGAATGTCGCAAAGTACCCTGTCTCTCCCCTTGTTCCTTCTCACGTTCTTGCACTATTCATAACCTTTTAATGTTATGTACTACAAAGAGGCCCATTTAAATGCTGTAGTGAGGAATGCCAGATTACTTTTTCACCACCTGGCTTTAATTTTTTTTAAAATAAATTTACACCTTCTAAGAATACACGAGCGTTTTGCCCAACGACCTATCTAAATGCGGCCGCCGCGGGTGTTATCGAACTCGCAGCCTCGAGCTGGGCAAGCAACGAAGCCATGACCAGTGGGTTAAATGGCAGTGATACTAATTATAACAAAACTTTTACCTAAGTAAACAGTCTTCGATATAGGCACTACAGAGCGTGCCATATAAGGCTCTTGAAATGAGCGGATTGTGTTTTCTTTCTTGTTTTGCAGCGAAAACTGTTATGAGATCACAACAACGGCTGTTTTTGGCGCCGTAGTTGTCCGCCGCCGCCGGCGGTGTCCGTACCCGCTATGGCGCGAAATAAGAAAAAAAGCTAAGTAAATAAAAAATACTTCGGAGAAAATGGGGTTCGAACCCGGGCCCTCTGCGTGGGAGCCCAGCAATCTACCACAGATCCACGCCGGTGCTTGGAAGTTGTCGGCAAACAGAACCTATGCAGGCTTCCATGTCGGGAAGGAATCACGTTAACATGTTTAATTGAGCGTTTTAGAAGAGTAAGATAACAACCAAGCGTCACACGATGCGAATTGCGTAACGAGTGGGTCGTTGAATGCTTTCAACCCTTTACAAAAGGCTCAGTCATAATTCTTCATCGTCATCAGCCACAGTATCAACAATGTACACATACTGCCTAGTAAATGTGTAGCGGGTACCACGCTTCTCCGAAGAACGAATAATGGCGTAGTGAGTGCTTCCCTAATTCACAAAAATTATGATGATTTATGGCGTAGTGGGTGCCATGCAAGTGTAGCTGTAGTAGTTGCCCCAAGAGAGTTTAACAAAGGCTCTATAAAGGCCGCTCTTCCAGCTTTCGCTGTGACTGTGCTGCACGTTCCGCGCAGGCCGGGCGTTTTTTTTTTTCTTTTTTTTTTCCCCCAAGTATTTTGGTGCTTGAGACGCAGTGCTTCACGACGGATGACGCTTCAATACTGAACAAATAAAAAAGAATACGCTGCCGATGCTATCTTTGCAAGACTCGAGCAACACACCTAATGCGCTATCGTTTTCCGAATGGCGGTTCTGTCGAAATACTCGAGGCCGCGAAGCTGCTAAGCGAAACTGATTGAGCAACGAATCAATAGCGGGGCAATTATATTGCGGCGGCCCACTTTTTATGTAATTGCATTTCGATCCTACCATTGGGAAAGAGATCTGACGCTCTATGAGAGCGGCAATATGATGCAATATATCCGAGCCTACAATATGTCCAGTACACTTTGAGCTATGATGAGGCCGAAGTCAATGTATAGTATATAAGCGTGCATCAGCAGTTTTTAATAACGGGGCTCTTTAAGCCGACCGTTAGTCCGTGCAGAGCGAACAGAAAACTGTCATCATAATGACTAGGCACGCGCTCTCTTCGTCCTCTTCTGCATCTTCTGCTTCGCTCCCAGAACACGCGTATCGATTTGTCTGGCGTGGGCATGAAATAACTGTGATGGTGGCGTGGATGAAATAACTGTGAAGAAAGAGAAATAGAGAAAAAAAGGAAGAAAGAAAAATATAAAAAGACAGAGAAAGAAATAGAGAATAATATTGAAAGAAACAGATTCAAGAAAGAGATAGAAAAAAGATGATGAAAGAGATAGAGATAGAGAGAAAGATAGAAAGAGCGAGATAAAGAAAGAAATATATATAGAGAGAAATACAGAAACAGAAAAAATTACAGACAGAAAAAATATAGAGAAAGCGCAAACGAGAAAAAAAGAGATGAAGAAAGGCAGAGACAAATAAAGAGAAACAAGGCAAGCCGCCCAGCTGCACACTTCCTTCAGGCTTGGCAATACTATTGCGAAGCTGCCTCAATTTATTTCTTTTCTTCTTCTCTCTTTTTTTCTTTTTTTTTTCTTTTTTTTTTGATGTCACGACACTGTTTCTGTCTTCCTGCTATCACCTCGTTTGCGTCCTGACTGCGCAGTTATCCGCATAAGGATGCCTGGGCGTTTGAGCTCTACTAAGGCTGAGTAAAGAAATAGAAAACTACACGAAAGAAAGAGACGAGCAGCAGTAGCGATCATCCCATTGTACCCTGTTGCTTGACTCCTATACTTTCGATTTTCTTTTACTAAGTTTGAATTTTTCAAATATCACATTGTACCAACTCGCACAATCTGCCGCCCTGAAGGAGCCAACTGTACGTGGACAGTAGACGTTGACAACAGAAGCGCATGCTGGAATCTCGTTGCAACTGATCGTGAAATTGTTCTCTTTAGGACATCCAGTATACCGGTGTAACATCGCGCTATACGCGCGAAAGTGTCTGCCCTGCTGCCTGAGCGCGCGGCGGGTGCGTACACAGACGGATCTGTGAATCGGAACGCATCAACATCTCGCAAAATAGGAGCGCGGAGGGGGAACGCCGTCCGAACGAGTGCGAGTCTTCAGATTGTGCAACGTCTCTCTCGCCGTACAAGGCGCGGCGCTTGTGCGCCGGCGGCCGCACGCTTTCCTGGCCGGGGGGCCCACAGAGGGTGCGGCGCGTGCCCTGTTCGCCACTGACGCTCGCCGCTAGAATGTAACCCACAACCGAGGCGGGCCAGCGTCGAAGCGGCTAGTGGGGGCTGATCACGAAATGCACATTGAGGGGATGCGCGCCGCCGAGTGCGACAAGACGTGGAAGGCCGCGAAACCTGAAAGGTTGTGTCGGTTGGGTGGAAGGAAGAAGAGCCGGCGCGAAAAAGAACCCGAATCACGTCGATCCCGACAGGAAGGAACGACCCATCTGGCTTTCCTTCGCACTCTTATCGCGGCCTATCACACTTTCTTTTCTTTTTTTTTTCTTCTTAAAAGTTGTGCAGTCGCGGCGACACCATTCGCGAGGAGTTCACCGGGGCGGGAAGGCGTTGGGGCAACAACTGCATGGTCGGCACCGGAAAACCACCACTCTCGACGGGGCTGCTATCCTTCTCCTTGTTCGTGTTTTTCTTTTTTTTTCTGTATGTGTTATTTCGTTTCTTGTTTTTGTTCTTCTTCGTCAGTGATCTCCGTAGAGCGACCACGCAATACTAAAAATTCCTGCACGGTGCTTCACTCACGGTTCAGATGAAACATTGGTGTGTCTTGCATATTGTCGCAAACCACTCAGTTTTCTCGGCGATTGCACTTAACGGTATAAACAGAAACGGGGCACCTGGGCTTCTTAAAAGAAGAGAAAACTGAGAAAATGTACTTGCTCGGTCTCCGTTCATTATTATACATGAGTATGTAAAGAAAAAAAGACGGTTATTATTAGCACTCAATGAGTTATTTTAAAGAAAGAATGTCGCAATATGTTGCGTCAAATTCTACGTGATTGACGTGAGGGAGACTTTGATATTCCAATTTTGCATACTGTGTACAGTCTATGCTCCTATTATTAGAGAATTAGCGCGCTCCAGGAGTGTTAAAAAAAAAAAAGAACAGATATATGCTCATAGGCTTAAATATTGTCTCATTAGAAAACTTACCACGTGCTTTTTAGGGCACTGTGGCGCGTTCATCGCGTTTCACGAGTGTCGGTGGGTATGCTTTGTTATGCTTCAGGGTGCCAGGAAGTGGAAAGTTTATTTTAACGCAAGCGGAACACGGTGACTGAAGTATAATGCAAGGGCTTTTAACAACGTAGCGATAATGCTTTGAGGCAGCGCAGCTAATCTGTAAGAAAAAAAAAGTCTAATTAAAACACTGAAATAAGAACCTGCCGTGTTTCACTTGGGGTTGGGGAACCCTACAGGGCTGGCGTCCTCGCACCAATCTCGAATACACACGTTCGCCGCCTCGTTTGTGGAAGGCGGAACCAACGGTTACGTTTCAGACTTGCTAATAATTGACCTTCGAAAGTGCGTTTCTTCTCTTAAATATTTAACAAGCGCGAAACTCTGCAATTTCAGCACTCGTCGCTACAATGATTTCGTTGCGCACGACTGTGTAGCACTCATAACGGCTTCGGCCCTGGCCTTTAAAACGCAGCATTTCGAACGCAGTGTAGTCAACGATTTTATAACAAAGCCAGAGGACAACCAATTTATGGGACGCATAGCGAACATAAAGTGTAATATTCAAGTCTAATGCACCTTCACAAGTATACACAAGAATGTGCAAAGTGGTGAAGCCACCGCCTCAAGTAAATTGATGGAACTTTATCGCACGCGCGAGGCCTCTATGTTGTTCGGTTACCAGAGGAAAGGTGGGGGGGGACAGCGGCAAGCATTCTCAGTGGTATAGTGGGCGCCCTCCATTCATCACCATGACCTGCGCGCATCCGGTTCGGCAGCACTGCGCACATATGCGCGCCTGCCCATGCTGACAAGTGGACGGCGCGCACTATACCACGGCGAATACTTGCCGCTGTTCGCGTCGCATTCGACGCCGATAGTACATTCTGAAGGGGCCAGAGGCAGCATACTAAGTTTCGCAAAATTTCGTTGAGCCATTGTGGCCGAACTACGAATAAAATAGTTTGAAACCCGTGACGTCACGTGCGGAGCTTTCGGCGCGAAATTTAAAAATTATACTTTGACCTTGATTTTCTATTCCATTAATGAGCTTGTGGTGACACAATTAACGACACTAGAATTTACAGACTACGATTTGTCGATCTAAACTGTTCTGTCTTTCGATTTATTCAGGGAGGGGAGGGGGGAAGGGGGGGAGGGTAGGCGGGATGGTAGGGGGGGGGGAGGAGTGGGAAGAGAAAGGGAGGGTGGGATTATCCCGGAGCAGCAGGTTCTCTGGGACACGGTGCGGAGGAGCGAGACGCTGCAAGCACTCCGCCGCACGCCAGAAATGGCTTAGAAGGATCCCATACCGAAACAGCCAAAGACTGATCGGAGGGCCACTTCAAGCTCAGCAGACTCATAGCGAGTTCACGGGGAACCACCAGAGAATGACGATGATGGGGTCTAAGCCTGCCTTTACGGAAATGTACAAACACATTATTCGATGGTGTGTGCAATTGCGTGAAGAAGACGTTACGACGGAGCAGACCTTTCTCGCGAGCTATCCGTCTCGCGCTTCAGTGCACGTGCAGTACGGCCGCCGAAAAAAAGAAGAAAAGAAAAGTAAAAAATACAACGCAGCTTCGCACTAGCGGTGCCAAGCCTGAAGGAAGTGCGGAGCTGGGCAGCCCTCTTTGTTTCTCTGTATTTTTCTCTTTCTTTCTTGCTCACTTTCTTTTTCTCTCTTCTCTCTATTTTTTTTTCTGTCTTTATTGAATCTGACTATTTCTACTTATTTTTTTCTCTGTCTATCTATTTATTTCTCTTTCTTTCTCTCTCTCTCTATTTCTCCCTTCCTCGTTCTTTCGATCTCCTTCACTATCTCTCTCTCTCTCTTTTTCTACCCTTTCTCTCTCTCTGTTCCTCTCTTCTTTTTTTTCTATGCTATGTTTTCCTCTCTCCTCCCCTCCTTCTCACCCTCACTTACCTCTCTTCGCCTTCGGATCGTGGGTACGCTGGTTCGAATCCCGCCTCGCCAAGAAATATTTTTTCGCCAAGAATTTCTCTCTTCTCTTTCTCTCTATATCTCTACTCATCTTTTTCTTTCTGGCTGTCTGTTCTTCTACTTCCATTCCCTCTTTTCTCACTGTTTATATATATATATATATATATATATATATATATATATATATATATATATATATATATATATATATATATATATGAATTAAAGAACGTGGTCAACTCCCGGTGTCATTCTCTGTGACAGACCCATGAATGTAAATTTGACTGACGCGTCCGGTCACATTGGGTCCCGACTTTGAGTGATACACTCTTAGAAAAAAAGTTAGTAAACAGTAAACGAATGTATTCACTTCTTTCCAGCGTATTTTACTACCTTCGCGGCATCCCTTTACTAGCCAGCAGCTAGTAAAGCTTGTAACTTTGCCGTTACTAACCAGGGAAGCTTTCCTGGTGTTTTAACTAAGTCACTACTAAGCCACCTACGTTGCCAGATCTTTCGTAGATGCCGCAGATATTTTGCCGTAATCGTGACACTCTTAAGCGAAATTTAGGCAAACTTAAATTTTACTGACTACCTTGGAATAGAAATTTCGTGCTACGTGATGGCACACATATAGGCTAAGCAAATAGAACGGCACACGATGACGTGTAGAAAACATCAATTATTCTTCTAAATTATATGGCTGCTAACCATTACACGGTGTGTGATCCCAAAGTAGGAGCACAAATAGCCTTCAAGCTGCTGCTAGAGTAGAAATCGGCTATGTCGAAGTCTTGAAATTCTGTGTGTGCGTTTGCGTGTGTGTTCTCGTTTGTTATCCGTTCATATGAGTTCACATACTCATATGATCATATGAGTATGATCATATGTAAGTATTATATGATCATATGAGTATGTGACCCGTTCTCTATGAGTCTGATGCGCACTTACCACGGTAATTACGTGAAGTATTTAATTAATGTACGAGGACAGTGCCACCTCGTTTTTTTATCCTATACTTTTGTAATAGAATCATCTTGATATGGCAACGCACACACACATAAAAAATAGTCGTAAACCTCTATTTGACTAATTGTAGTCCATTAGAGTTAATACGGTTTACTAAGTTGCTAGCGTGGTTACTAAAAATTTAGTAACGGACTAACCATTCGAGTCAGCACTTCTGACTTACTAACTAGGTAGTAAATTTCGCTAACCTGCATTTTACTACCTTCACTCACTAAGAGGCTGGTGCTTTTTGTGGCAAGTGAACGGTTAGTATTTAGTTAGTGAATATGCCGACCTTTTTTCTAAGAGCGTATTCTCCGATACATGAGTGGCACTGCAATGCCTCAAGTCAACGCGCGTGCGAGAACAATTAGTCCAGGACATCAGGCACCTAGGTAATAATTCTCATGAACGTCATCACGGTATTGTGCTGCCGTGGCTACCAGCTCACTGCGGTGTACAAGGAAGGCGATGCTCGTACTGACTCCGCTGCCAGAGCCGCACATGGTGCTGCATCTGAGAAAGCTGACATTCCTTATTCAAAAAAGACGCAGCGATTCTGGTGTCTGCATTTGCCTGGAATCTTCAGCAATCATTATCGTGTGACGAAAGTAACTAGTATGGACCGCTGCGCAGAAGGGACCCGTCGTGTAGCTTTTATATGTATTTGCCGCGGGGATTAAAAAGGCAAGATGAAACATGCATTTACTGGATCGGACTCGACGTTGCCGCGCTATGCAAGCTACTTCAAATACAAGGACTGAACAGTCGGACTCTCGAATATGCACCACATGCTACACCCGGGAAGACTTAAAACACGTCCTGTGTGATTGTTCCCGTTACGACGCAGATTGACAGATTCTGAAGGCGGCACTATACACTTGCACCGCGCCTAGAGCTTGCAGCTGCCGCACCGCCTCGGCCCGTGGCAAAGTACCGCCTTGTGCGATGCGCAAAGTACCGCCTCTCTGTCAGTGCGCGTGCGCGTGCGCACGCGCGCGCACGCGTGTGTGTGTGTCATTAACAACTGTTATCTATTTTTTTTCTGTTGCATCCATGCGGTTAATATCTATACAGTCGCAGTTTGTATAGTATATGGCTTGTAATGTTGGTGAGTAGTCAAAAAAGGGGGGGGGGGGGGGAAGTTAGCAGAACGCAAACGTCATTTGCGCAATTGTGAGCGCTCAGAGAAGAAATGGAAGAGGAGTGATAAACGCAGGCACTGCGGCGTGTGATGCGAGACAATTACACTCACCGCCTTCCTCAAGTTCGTTAAGCAGCGCGAGGACTCCAAATCGAACCTTTGCAGCATGCATTCCGTTGGTTCACGCAGCGACGCCCAAATGGGGGGAGCGCTAAGCGACTACTCGTCAATCGCTTTCATTACTTCTGCCCATCCGCTTTCTCCGGAAAGCCGCACCTGGCGAGCCTTCCAGATTCGGTCAGCGTCGCGGAATGCTGTTCTCGGGCGATTGCATCTGATGGGCCTGGATAGCGGCGGAAGAAAGTTCGGCCAGCGCATTGAGCGTTGGATATGTCTCCGTGTCGACGTAGGATGAGAGATTAAAAGAAGGGGGGGAGGGGGGAAGAAGTGTAAAATCTGTTACGCTTACGACATTTCGCCCGCATTGGGCAGCGTTAAAAAAAAAAAAAAGAAAAAAAAAAGATGCGACCCTAATCCTGGGCTTAGGTGTCCGGTAGTGACACTCGCACCTAGGCATTCGTGGTCTCTGGTTCTCTGGTATTCCTTGTATTCTGGTATTTCTTGTATTCTGGTAATCGTGTTCTCTGGTATTCCTTGGGTTAACGTCGTGTTTCGTCGTACTGCCCGGACGGATCTCAGAGGCCGCGTAGAAAGAAGCGCGTGGTTCAGATCTGCTCCACCAGGTGTCGCAAGGATCCCAGATGCTAACAAGAAGAAAGCCGTCTGCTCGTTCAGTGAATTCATTCAATTAGTTTTCAATAATTATTCTGGCAGCTAATTGGCCTTATCATAAGTAAACTTATGCTCCGATATTATAGGTGTGCAACACAACTCTTAACTTGAACAAGAAGCATCGATTTCGTTATCACTTTTATTCTTCACAAGACATTTTATGAATATTTTGGAAAACCGGAAGTGGTTTGGTAGAGAAACAAAAATGCCGTTCATTGCTCGTGCGACTAATGAGCCTCGGGTAAGATGTTCTTCCCGACAAGCCAGCCACCGACATGCGCACCCCGTGCGGTGTTCCGTACACACCTGAATGATTGTGGTCCTTGTGAACACATGGTAAATGGAAGAGTTGGGAAGCGGCGCAGCACAGTAAGCGAAGTGTTCCTTCTTTTAATGGATGCGACACTGATGAAAACATTTCTCTCTGTTGGGTTGAGTTTTTACCTTTGTGCCAAGAATACGTAGCGATCTTTTGTCTAAACAGGGAAATACATACGTAAATGTGACCATTACTGTTATTATTTTTATTTAGGGAAATTAATCTGAGAAACTAGGATGAGCTCCATGGAAATAACGTGGCTATATTTATGACTGTAAAGAGTGCAGGAATAAGCGACAAGATTTCATGACTTCACAACGCAAACAAATAAAAAAAAAAAGCGGCAACACCGAACAAAATACGTACAAACTACCGTGTCTGTTGCAGTACCTCCAGTTTGCTTCCTTCAGTGTTCTCAACGTGGTTGTCTCCCGCTCGGATGCGTAAGCCCAAAATGAGTTCGAGCTAAAGCTCCTACAGGAGTTTCGATCCTACTCACTTCCCGCCAGTAAGCTTTTTCAGAAATGAGGATGGTTTTTCATTGGTTCCCATTTCTATATTCGCGAACCACATTTCCATACTTCTGAAAGAAATGATTATTTGTATGGAGGAGAAATATCGTCTGAAATTCGAGCAGTTGTTCAGTCGGCTGGAATGTCTGATATTAAACGAAAAATATTGGAATCGAAAGGTGTTCTGTGGGTGGCTAGCGTGCTGCGCTAAAGGAAAAGAAAAGGGCTTGGTCGTATTTTGCCCGTTCCGCTTCACTGGGATAATGTTGCGACGAAAATTCAGTCTGGGACTCGTTGATATAGTATATACATATAGGCTCATAAGGACAGAGTATATGGTTGAGGCGTGGTGCCAATGTCGTAGAAGGTTGCAGGTGATGTTCCTGAGCAGCTGCTGCCCTACAAAATGTCCACGCGGGCGCGCGAATACAAGCGATTGCGTATATGGCCTTAAATAAATTTCAAAAGAACTCCTGTTGGAATCGTTTAGATTTTTCCCCGGATTGAATTGAGAGGCATGCAAAGGAAGAAAAAGAGAGAATGCAGTTTATAATTAGCTGGGAGTGTTGTAGCGATGACACTAAGATAACACGACGGCATTACTATTGGGCACATACGGTCAAGTGAATAGGCTGTCTAAGATATGTGTTTCTGTATTGTTAAACGCAATGCAGGAAAAGCGTGAAAGTGTTAAAGCGCCGATATGTGCGCGTCAACGCGCCTATACGTCTGTATGAACCGTCGGCCCACTTGTGTGTCGTCATATTTCAGAGCGGATCATTGTTTGTGTGTTTTATCTAAATGGCCCTTATCTTATAGATGTGCTGAACAGATAAACGCCTCTTGGGTAATGTAACTCAAGCATGACATACTCGAGATTGATTTACTTACATATTACCAGGACTGCTAAAATCACGCCTCCATTTCAGGTGCCTTGTTTCCCTGCGACGGCATTATTCGTTATTAAATAATTCACACCATCTCCCACTAAAGGGAACCATGTGGGGAATGCGAAGCAGCGCTGCTGTTCACTTGTGTTTCCATTTGTTGTTTCCATTTGTATGTTTCCGTGTATCTTTGATTTGTGTGTGGAGTTGTGTATCTGCGGTGCTTGCCTAAAAGTTGTGTCAGTTGTTGAAGCATACAAATATAGTCCTTTCTTTTTCAGGTATTACTTATTTACTTTTATTTCTATAACTTGAAACCCACATAGTTCCTACGCAATCCAGGAAGTATTTCCCAACGCTACGCCACCACAAAATAAAATAAGAAAGAGGTGAAAAAAAAAAAAGGAGGAGGAAAATCACACTGGGAATGGACGTTTGGTCGTGCCTCCGTCTTGTTCTCTGATGCACCTAATTTCGTCTCAGCCTCGGAGGAAATTATGTTTTCTCTCTGGACATTCCAAAAACCTATTATCATAATTTCTGAGAAAGCAGTCTGGGATGTCTGCTGGTGGGAGGCAATTTCCGCTCGAGTCACTCCCTCGTTATCTCTGCTAGCGATAAACAGGGCGTTCCAGTAAGCGTTGACAAAGCAGTTTACCGTCGTCCGGTTGTTTTTCGTCACTGGTTATCTACTAGCGGAATATGCTGGTCAAACGCTTTCTACTAACACATATCCAGCGCACACTATACTGTGATTCCACTTGTCGAAACTCAACCCACTTGGATAATAAGTGTACCGTTTGACTGTCATCTCTCTATCTCTCTCTCTCTCTCTTTCTCTCCCTCTACTATATATGCAATGCCTTTCGATTCGTCCCTCACATTTTGTCTTGAAATACGAGGATTTAAGCACCACCGTCAGCTTTGTTCAGCTCCGACATTCAAAATACTGCTGAATCATTCTAAGAAAGTAGTAGCTGAGCGTTCCATGAGCTTTATCCCACACGTAGCCACTCAGTTAAACGGAACAAGACGCACCCAAATGAATTCCTATCCCCCCCCCTCCCCCCCGTCCCCACCCTCATCCTACAGCTCTCATTTCTACGCCCTCCACATAATGCACGGCCGTACTTTTTTTAAATGCGAAGCATTTCTCAGCGAACTTCGGCGACTTTGAGCGTATCTATCTATCTATCTATCTATCTATCTATCTATCTATCTATCTATCTATCTATCTATCTATCTATCTATCTATCTATCTATCTATCTATCTATCTATCTATCTATCTATCTATCTATCTAGCCGCCTACGACTTTGTGCTCTCCTGGCCGTATCGTTAATGGGATTTATACCAAATTTGGTATGGCATACCATGACTGTATGACGAACATAAATGGTTGGTCATATCATGAAAATCATGACTAACTTGCCATGAAAAGTATGATTTACATGCCACGCTCATGGCGCACTTGCGGCGGTTTCGTTAGCTTGATATACACCAAATTTGGGATTTAGTGACATGACTGTATGACGAACATAAATGACAAGTGGTAATATGGAAATCATGACTTGTCATGTGCGACATGACTTGCATGCCACGCTCATGGCGCGCTCGCGGCCGTTTCGTTAGCTTGATATACACCAAATTTGGTATTGAGTGACATGACTGTATAACGAACATAAGAGGCATGTGGTAACATGAAAATCTTGGCATGCATGTCATCTATAACGCCATTTACATACCACGCTCATGGTGCGCTTGCGTCCAGTTCGCTATCTTGATATACACCAAAATTAGTATTGCATGACGTGACTGTATGACGAACATAAATGACAGGTCCTAACATGTAAAACATGACATGCAAATTATGCAAAGCATGATTTGCTCCTTCTTGGCTGCTTCGCATTACATCGATTCCCACAGTGCGTGGGATCTGCCGGCTTTTCTTTTTTTGTGTACGTGCGAGGTATTATTAAGCTTCCACGTGAAAACAATAAAGAGCGTGCAATATGTCATTCTTGGTCGTGCAAATATTCGCTAGGAAGGCCGAGAATACACTTCCGAAGGCATTCTTCGGTAAGCACCGTGCCGACCATGGCCGGAACGGCAATGCGCCACACTGGCCGCTCGCGCTCAGCGCATCGCTATGCGGTAATGACATTTTGATGGCAGATGCGAGGATAAATCCCACTTATAGCGCTTTCTCACGGCGAAAACGCTCGCAGAAAGAGCGGCGATTGGCCGCGGGAAATCGGGGAAATTCCTCGGGCGGCACGTGCATGTATACCTTAACGCGCCGTGTAAAAAAACAAAGACGAATGGGCTTCTACGCCGGGCAAATGTACAGAGACGGCCTAAGTGAACATCGGTGGCGGAGCAGTTCAAGGCCGCGAATATTTGTATAACACTCGAGCGACTGCTAGCCACAGTAGGTGGGCGTACGAGGCTGTCGAGGAAGGACAAGTTGCGCGGGATCTCAAAGGACACGGCTCGGAAAAATTCGGACGCTGTGTAGGAACCCCGAGCTGTGTGAAAGAGAACGCGGCACCGGGTGCCCTATGTCGAGAGGTGCTGGGGATGCCAGCTGCTGGCCGCTCAATAATATCTGTTCTCGAACGAGCGTGTGCGTACGCACTACGTTAGCATGCGTATATATATATATGCTCAGGTTGACGTTCGCCGGCGAGTGCGAGTGTTCGGCACCTTTCCAGCATACGTGCCTCGTATGAACGGATGCTATGGGGCGTCCCCTTTATAACAGGGCGGTGACCTGTGAGCCACTAAGCTTCATTTTTTATTCCGCCCTAGGCCCTTGTCAGCCTGAGTTAAATATTTGCCCCAAAGAAAAAAAAAAAACGTTATAAGCTCATAGCGTAACTTTCTGTGTTCTACGTAGGGTAACTTTGGTTTTTTATGCTACTTTGCTTTTGTTCTTCCTCCGTGCTTTTCTGCCACCATTTCCTCCTACCGCCTTTTACGGGTCTCTATAAATGATCCCTCGTATTAAGCGACTGGGCGTGACGCACTAGAATTTCGGTTAACCAAAAAATAATTGGCTCTGCCGAAATCGAAGTGTACGAACTTCGCCGAAAGGAAGAAGCTTCGATTGATATAAGTACTGCGTTGTTGCCAAAGGGAGCCAATTTTATCCCTTCGAAAAGCAAACTTCGCACTGAGGAGCAACGTAGTTTTCTACCGTAACACAATCTACTGGAATGAAGGCTCTGACGTCAGGGACAACTATAGGAGGTTATCAGGGGGCAGCGTGAGGCCGAAGTAACTTAAGTCACCGAAACGTAACATGTGTAACATACACTAGTGTGACCATGCTGTAGCGTGACGAAAATCTAGAAGTCATACGAAACACTTACCTGTCGACGCGTCGATGGATATGGAATTAGGAACATCTTGACAAACACTGTCAACAAGTAGAGCCCGCAGCCTGTGCGACGATATATAAGATCTCATTGTCGTGCCTCATAAGTTTAAAGAAAATCCTTATCAAATGATAGCTTTACATTCTAGTGACAAGACGACAAATATTAGCCAGCGTAGGAGACCAGGCGTCACGAGTGTACCAAACCAGAGTTTGTGCCATGCAATCCGTCCTGAAGACGCTTCGTCTTCAGGTTCAAGCGCAACCATCAGCTAAACGTAGTGGTCGTATCTCGTTAGAATACCGCTGAAACAGTCAGAGATACAATTTAGAAGCGAGAGAGTGCCGCCACGAAATCTTTCGCAAATGCGCCCCCCCCTGCAGCCCCCCAACCCCTTTTTCCATAATACCAATTTTATCAAATAAATACATGGGCATAGCTCGGCGAACTCACTCATGAGTCGACTCACTCGGACTCACTCAGACTCAGATTGACCCGTGAGTCTCAGTCTGAGTGAGTCCGAATTTGATTAATATTTTGGTGAGTTTGAGTCCGAGTGAGTCCGGTTGAATAAAATTTTCGTGAGTGTGAGTCCGAGTGAGTTCGGCTCAGGAAAATTTTGGTGAGTCTGAGTCCGAGTGAGTCCAAAGCGCAAGATATATTTATTGAGTGGGTCTGAGTGAAGTTCCACTTTTTTTTTGCCGACCTATAGTCATATCTACTCATCTTCAACATTACTATCAGCCTTGCCTGGATTCACGTTTATACTCACGTCTACTCACACGTATTCCAAAGCAGTGTCTTTCATACACCATTTGAACATTTATTAATCAGATGCGCGAATTACGCAGGGGAGTGCCTTGACCTCGCCCCCCCCCCTTTGCCAACTCTTCCAAGGAAGTTCTTGATAAATATATCTTATGTTGTCATCTCTTTCAAGAATAGTGACCTTACTGGCTTACGAGCACTCATAACTCGTATTCGAAGGTACTATATCAAAAGGTGCCAAGAAGAGCACAAATTACGTGAGATATTGGTGTTATAGAGTATTGAGATCATGGTGGAAAAAGATATTTCTAGGCTAACGGACTCATGAGTCGACTCACTCGGACTCACTCAGACTCAGATCGAGCCGTGAGTCTGAGTCTGAGTGAGTCCGGGTGAGTAATGTTTTGGTGAGTTTGGAGTCCGAGTGAGTCCGCTTCAAGAAAAATTTCGTGAGTGTGAGTCCGAGTGAGTCCAAATCAGAAAAATTTTGGTGAGACCGAGTCCGAGTGAGCCCTAAGCGCAAAATATATTTCATGAGTAAGTCTGAGTGAGCTCCACAAGTTTTGCCGACCTATCCACATGGGAAAAAAAAAAACATTTTCCTTTGCAGCCCTGGCGTTTCCCTCGAGATAACACGTGGTGGGCTTTTTTTTTTTGTTCGTTTCATAGTGATGCCCCTGATACCTCATTGTGCCCTTTCGGGATGATTAATCTTACGATCCCTCGTTCCTGAAAGTGATGAGCTTGCGGCAAGCGATTATTAGCTGCCAACCGTCTATGGTCCCCTGAACTGCGAAGAAATGCGCGTCACCCTCTGATGCCATCTACAATAACAGTACCCGGACTCGCTTGCAGGACGCGGAAATAAGCTACACGCGATTGCCGCACGCAGTAATGCGTGGCAGCAACACACACGGTAGTAGGGTGTGCAGTCGACGCAGCGCGCAGTCAACGCCTTGGTTATGCCGCCATGCAGATAACTGCAATAACTGTGCTGACGTGGAGAAACTCAAACGTTTGTTCATGTGGTCCAGTGCTTTCTCGGCACAGAAGGAGGAACTCTTGAGCTGTTACCGCATGCACGGGCTGCCGTGCGTCTGGTAGCAGCAGCCGTGAGAGTCGAGGCGCTAATATGGTATCGCAGTCCCTCTCGCGTGCACTTCAAACAACTTTGTGAATCTCCTTCGAGCTGTCCAACCTATGGTCGGACCTCGCTATATGGCTGCTATACTTGACCTGCAGCAGTGTACGTGCACGCGGCCAAGTGACAAGCTCTCACCAGAAAGTCACTCCGCGAGCGAACTGTGAATAACTCTTACGTAGTCGCACTGTCGTGTATATGCAAATGGATCTTTTCTTTGCTCTGTAATCTCCACTATCCTTGATCTAGTATTACCATTTCCTGTCGTTTTAGTTCCCTACCCGTGTGGTGATGATCGTAAGCACACAAACATGCATGTCGGCGTAATTATAAACAGCCATTCTTTTGGAGTTTCCCGTCGATGAACTATCGATGTGCCGGTAAAAGCGAATGCTAATCCAACGGCCGAATTCGAAACGGAAATGGGCTGTTCGGCAAAGTTTTTTCATTGTGCAGAATTCGGATGTTTCTTGCAACATTTTAGCCGCTTCGTTGCCAATGTAGTTAAGTCAATACACTAACTTGGGGTCGTTCGATAGTTGGGTTACTCGCATTTGTTTAGACGGTTAAACAGCGAAAACAAAATTAACACACTAAATCTTATTTTAAGCGGGATCTATTCAACACCCTGAAGGTATGCGCTAATTCATTTCGCTAAGTATAAATCATGCCCCGTTGGCAAAGAAATTTAAAAAAAAAATGGTTAGCGGACAACATAGTGTATTTATTACGACACCCAGCAGATCACAATCAGTGAGTACCGAAAAGCGTGTGCAAATAAAGCCTTCCTATCATTGAGTATAACGAAAAAAAAAAACGAAAAAAAAAACGGTTGTACGATAAAGAAAACAACCACACATAAGGAAACAGCCGGACATAAAAGCTCTCGTACAAAGCTTTCTTTCATCCTTGCTGCAGTTCTTTTTTAGACCAAGTTCCCTTAATTACAATTAACCAAGAAAAAAAATAAGGAATAAAAAAGAAGAAGAGTGATGTGGTGGCGCCACTTGCAGAAAGGCGTCGTATCACTGTTTGATGCCACAGAAGTGACACTGCATCAGAGAGCATTATCTGAAACGCTCTTAAGTGGGAGTAGGTGACCCACTTACCATGGCTCGGTCAAGTGCAGATGGTTGCCCATAGATCGCGCATTCTGTGTTTGTAAGACACTTAGGAAGCGGGCAGCCATGCCTAAGCTGGCACAATGGAAACTTGTGAACCGTGGCCTCATTGCGTTCGCTTATATAGATAAACTTCCACCTCTGCAATACTGGGCCGGAGCTTTCAAGTATCTGCAATTTCTCCTTTGAGGGACACCTTCGAAACCAGGAAGTGCTGCACCGCCATCACCTCTTCCGGTGAATGTGATGGAGAACCAAGAAAAGACGTCATCACAACCCTCTCAACACACATTGACTAAACAAAACTCGTCGCCTATAGCAGGAAACACATAGGACCCTTTTGCGACAAGGGCTTAGAAGTCCTGACAAGAGCTTCTCAGCCCGCTTCGAGAAGCAACAACAGGCGGCCATAATGTCACCAAAGCGGAAAGTACCCACAACGGCATTATGCGGCAGCACGGAAACAAAGGCTTAATTAATTAATTCACAACTACGAGCGTGTCATGATCTTGGCTGTGCTATTATGATCCTTTGAGTACTTCATCCAGTTTGCAGTATGTATGTCTGTCCACCAGTTCGTATCCAACATCTTTGA